>BQNB010007164.1:72426-94533 GCA_026074375.1 Tanacetum coccineum | reverse complement strand
AGGGATTTTATGATTTAATGCACCCGGTTGTGATTTTCGAACCCAAAACAATACTAAAAATCGAATCAAGCACTCCCCAAGCTTCCCACTATTTTTCCCACACTCCTTAACCTTCAAATAGTCTTAGAAAAATCGTGCAAGCCCTGGAGAATTCTTTTATGCCGCCACTTAATTTATTTAGGGTTTCGGAAATTGGTTTTAAGAAATTTACAAATGAAAAATGTATATAAAAGATATACTAAAGAATAATGCCGAGATTTTGGGTTTTTCAAAGGGATAAAATCAGATTTTAATTTTGCCTAAATTATTTTATAATTATCCTATTTTATTTTATATTTAATTTGTATAATATAAATAATTAACTTTTAATAATTTCGGCAAAATACATATATATAAGTAATAATTATTTTTCTTGCATAATATAAGATATTTTAATCTTACATAAATTTTCATAATTATTTTCATAATTGCTAAATATTGTATTTTCATAATTTCTATAATTAAACTGAAATTTGTTTAAACTTTTATAGATTTTCTTGCATTAGGGGTATTTTGGTAATTTTACACTTATTGAAATTTTTAGGTTTTACAAATGTTGCCATTGGTGGCTGGACAATTTTGGTAAGAATGACCACCCCCGCAAGTTACACAACTTTGCTCGACTACTTTTACAGGAGCGGGAGCTGGAGTTTGGTTTTTCTTATCGAGAATCAATGCTCTAACTGTTAGGATTAATGTTTTATTAACTTAGTACCGACAGTACAATAGTTAGTACTGACAGTTATACTTAGTACCGACAGTACAAAGTGTTAGTACTGTTAGTTAGTTAGTACCGTTAGTAGTAAAATAGTTAGTACCGATAAGAAGATATTTAAAAGATATTTGTGAGATATTTGTCAGAAAGTCATGAAAGACTTTTAGGGTTATCCTTGATCTATAAAAGGATAACTATTGACATAGTTAGATATATATGAAATAGACAATTACAAATCATACAACATATCATAGTTAGCAATCTGTGACTATCAAGAACATTTTCAACAAAGTTGTTATTCTGTTAAATCATTATTCTTCTTAGTACTTGTGTTAAGATTCCGCATTAACATATTGTATTCAAGTCATTGTTTCTATATAGTCTGTTGTATTTATACATCCAGGCTATCATCCTTTATAGGCTGCAAAGATCCATTCACACATCTCCGGACCCTCAAGAATACGTTCACCAACCTGATCCCAACAAATAGGAGCACGACATTTCCTACCATACAACATTTCAAAAGGAGCGCATTTAATGCTCGCATGCCAACTGTTATTGTAGGCAAACTCCACTAGACATATATAGTCATCCCAATTTCCTGCCCATTCTAAAGCACATGAACGTAACATATCCTCTAATGTTTGAATCGTACGCTCCGACTGTCCGTCTTCTTTTTCCGGATCGTCAGGATGAAAAGCTGTACTAAACTAAGCCTGGTTCCCTAAGCTTTCGTGAAACCCTTCCAGAAACGAGACGTGAAACGTGGATCTCTATCTGACACGATCGCTGATGGAGTACCGTGTAATCGAACAATTTCTTGTTGGAACATTTCTGCTATTTTACTAACGGGGTAATCCTTACGGATAGGAAGAAAATGTGCCGATTTAGTCAAGCGATCTACAACAACCCAGATAGCATCGTGCTTCCTCTGAGTCCGTGGTAACCCGGTAACAAAATCCATGGATATTTCGTCCCACTTCCAAACAGGAATCTCTAACGGTTGCAATAGTCCACTTGCACGTTGGTGTTCAATCTTAACCTGCTGACATGTTAAACACTTTGACACAAACGTAGCCACATCACATTTCATACCACTCTACCAAAAGTGTTGCTTGAGATCGTAGTACATCTTCGTCGAACCTGGATGAATCGAAAATGGAGAACTATGAGCCTCAGTCATCAAGGCTTCTCGAAGTGTAGGATCCTCTGGTACGCATAATTTAAGTAACCCTGCCAAAAAATCCATCGTCATCAATGCGAAAATCGGTCTGGCGGATCGAATATCTGAATAAGGGGTGGAGGGTGTTGCCCAGATTTCTCCGTCATCCTTCTGAGCTGTCTTGATCTGTGAAATTAGGTTAGGCTCAACCCTCAGACTAGCCCAGAAACCATTCTGTCCACGAACACATAACTCGATATCCAAACGCTCAAGGTCACGAATAATCTCTTCTTCCACTTTGATACCAGCTATCATACCCGACTTCCTGCTCAAAGCATCAGCCACCACATTTGCTTTACCCGGATGGTACTGAATGTTGGTGTCATAATCCTTCAATAACTCCAACCAACGCCTTTGTCTCATATTTAATTCTCGCTGCGTGAAGATGTATTTAAGGCTCTTATGATCGGTAAAAATATCACACGACTCGCCATAAAGATAATGTCTCCAAATTTTGAGAGCGAAGACAACGGCTGCTAACTCTAGATCATGAGTAGGATAGTTCACCTCATAGGGCTTTAGTTGTCGTGAGGCATAGGCAATCACTTTCCCATGCTGCATGAGTACACAACCAAGACCTTTCTTAGAAGCATCACTGTAAATCTGAAATCCACCTGAACCAGATGGGAGAGTAAGAATAGGACGCGAAACAACTTCTGCTTAAGTTCTTCAAAGCTCTTTTCTCGCTCTTCGTTCCATACAAACTTCTCGCCCTTTCGCATAAGCTTAGTTAAGGGTAAGGCTAATCGTGAGAAGCCTTCTACAAATCTGCGGTAATATCCTGCTAATCCAAGAAAACTCCGTACTTCGGTCACAGACGTCGGTCTTGGCCATTTGGTGATAGCCTCAACCTTCGCCGGATCCATAGTAATTCCTTCTGCTGAAACAATGGATGACTCCAAAAGAGCCACCTTAACTCAACCAAAATTTCCGCACTTTGAAAACTGGCATATATCTTCCTCCTGTCGTAAAATCTGGAGCACATGCGAAGTGTTCCTCGTGTCTTCATTAAACTTAGAGAGACCAAATATCCTCAATGAACACGATGACGACTTGTCCTACAGAATCATGAAAACTCAGTTCATCAAGTCATAAATACACAGGAGCATTCTTGAGACCAAAAGGCATAACCAATGGAATCCATAAATGAGCCAAAACGTGTGGAGAAAAGCAGTCTTGAAATGTCCTGCTCTTCACTCGCAACTGATGTAACCAGATCGTAAATCAATACTTGGAAAAATGTTTAGCTCCTGAGCTAATCAAATAAATCATCGATACGTGGAAGGGATAACGATTACGATGGTGATCTTGTTCAATTCACGGTAATCGATACATAATCTCATGTACGCGTCCTTCTTCCTTGACAACAAACCGATGCACCCCATGTCGATACACTCGGAGCGAATAAAACCTCGCCTCCCAACAACCCTGTAACAGATCCTTCAACACTTCTTACTCAATCGGTTGCCATGCGATAAGGAGCTTTGGAGATAGGCGTCGCTCCGGAATAAGCTCAATGTTAAACTCAACATCGTGAATAGGAGGTATTCCTGGAAGTTCTTCCAGAAATACGTCCTGAAACTCGGAAACAATTGGCTGATCATGAATAGAAGAAACGTCAGAAGTCGTGTCATGAATGGTAGCTAGAAAACCTTCACAGCCATACGATAGCAAGGTACGTGCTTTTAAAGCGGAAATGATCTTCATAGATTTTCCCTGTAAGGAACCATGATAAATAAATTCAGGAGCATGAATATCGCCGAATATAACACGACCGAATGATAGTCAATCGAAGCACGGTGTTCTGCTAACCAGTCTATAACCCAAATTATGTCAAATCACACATATCCAAGGGAATGCATTTACTGAACGAATCTTGACATCAAACTGTAGAGAAGATCTCTATATGACATGGGTATTATGTGCGGAGTCTTCATGGGCATGAATATACATAATACCTATCAAGTAATATAGGTGTCATAGAAAATACATGAGACAAACTTGTAGATATCACAGAATGTGTCACAACCGTATCAAATAAAAACAAACACTGCAGCGCGATATATAAAATAATGCCCCAAAGATGGTACCTGAAGTACTTGGCCGGCCTGTTCCTTAGTAAGTGCAAAGACCACGGCCTGACGCACCTGGCTTCTGTCAGCATACCAGACGAACTACACCAAAGTTCTTCTTGCAGGCCCGTTAAAGATGACCAGCATGGCACATTTGAAGCAAGTACCAGCCACGACGACACTCTCCTGGTGTCTACGTCCACATGGTGATATGCAAAACCGGGTAGAGTATAACCTCATAGGGTACCCTGGACTGCTCTTGGGAACCCGAGTTGGTAGATCGTGGTGTTGCTGGCCTCTGTTCCTTTGGTCGCGTCCAGCACCAGAATTCCTGTTGTTGTCACGAGAGTAGTTGTTGTTATTGTTGTTACGGTAGTTACCACCACCGCCCTGCCTGTCAGACCCTTGACGGTCATTTTTCTGTCGGTCATCACTCTGACCGTGACTCCTGTGACTACCCTGCTGACTGTAAGGGTGATAACGGTCTCCACTCTTGTGCCTCTTGTCTGAACGTTCGGACCTATCATAGTCATCCCTGTCACGAAGGATTTCCAAGTTGCGTGCAGCATCCGCAACCTGAGCAACATCCGTAAACTGTATACACATGACATGGTCAAGGATTGACTTATGAAGACCCCAACGAAAGTTCTTCGCCTGCTCTTCTGCAGTGCCAGCAGCCTGTCCAAGAAAACCAGCTAGGCGGAGGAAACGCTGCATGTACTCAGTACTATTTTCACTCGCCCTTTGGCGGATGGAATGGTACTCCCTCTTCAAGCGCTCTTGTTCAGCTCGAGGGAAAAACTGAAGAAAGAACAGCTCTTTGAAAGCTGCCCAAGTCAAAGTAAGGACCCACGCATCTCCTCCTTTGGCCTGCTTATAGGCCTTCCACCAAGCCAACGCGTCACCCTCGAACTTATACACAGCCAATCTGGTCTTAAAAGCATCATTACAATCCATCACGTCGAAGATCTTCTCCATATGGGAGATCCAATTCTCAGCATCAACAGGGGCTACTGCCTTCTCGAACGAATGGGGTTTCTGTTTATTGAAGCGCTCAAGCCAAGTATGAATAGTGGCTGGTGGAGGATTACTACCCGAAGCACCAGCGCGGTATTCTTCGCGAACCTGCTCGCGAATCTGTGGGAGCATGGCATCCACGGCTGCCTGAACGGCTGGCAGCGATTCAGCATCGGTACGAGTGTTCACCATCTGACATTTGCAAAAAGGGTTTAATGATTAAACGGTTAAAAGGTCAAAACGCGACAGAAAATAAACGTCGATTCTGAAGGAACCTAATGTCTACCCAATCCTCACAGGTCAAGTTTTAGAGCCTACAGGTCGGAAGCCTGAGCTCTGATACCATAATTGTAACGACCCAAACCCGCTCCGGAGAGTAGGCCGAAACGTCATAATCATGGTGTCATATCAAAGCATAATAAAGGCATAAAGTCATAAATGATAACATAGGACAAGGTGGAAAGCCGGAATCAAACATCGGCTCCCAATTATGAAATCAACATGAATAACGTAAAAGAAGTCTAAAGGACGAAACATGTGTCCAAGATAGTATAGCACATCAAAATGTCTGCGATAAAAAGAAAGGAAGCTAAATGGGTCACTTCCTAAGCACACACTCTCTCAAGCCCAATCTCCCTCTAGATACCTGCCGTATAAGAAAGAGAAAGAAATACGGCTGAGCATAACGCTCAGATGGAACGTGAATAATAACAATGTAAGTAATAAGTATGAATCCTGGATAATAAGTATAAAGCAGCGGAAAGATCATGAGTGTCATGAGAAAACCTGGAGAATACGTCATGCAGGAATAGGAAATAAACATGTAAAACATGGTAACGTGAAGTCAAAGATGTCATGAGATAGTATAAACATAAATAATAAGGAATGCCCACGAGCTCATATAATCATACATGTCATAATAATAATGTCGTGAATACATGCATATAATAGAGGGGCTGCCTCAACATGTAATAGAGGGGTGACCTCTTATAATAATATGGGTGGAGGGATCAGCTCCAATGTGATGGGATGTAGAGCACACACCAACCAATCACCATGAACGTGTAAACATGTAAACTAGGATGCACCCATACGCCCCTGAATAATAATGGCCAAACATGAAATATAATCTGGTAACATGAAAAGGGACGCCGCGTGAAATCACTCTCAACGCGAAAGAGTCGTGACACAGGTGCCTCATGTGTCACGGTCATGGTACCTCCATGACTAGGTGGTAAGTCATGTAAATCATGGTCATGCATATATATATATAGCTCGGGCAATAGAATAAGTCATGAAATCAACGTGTAAGGGATCATGGCAAAAGACATAAAAAAATGGGGAAGCATAGCAGTTCTGGGGATGAATCATGAAAAGAAAGAATGTCCTTACTGAAAGGACAGAATATCCGTACCTTATGCCCAACAGTAACGGAAAGAGATGGATAAGAAGATGGAAGCTACTCCTGCTTAATGCGATCTACATGTTAAAGGACATATATAAGTTACTTGTTCATGATTAAGGTTACCTTCCATTTTTGTAACTTTCTATTTTTAGTAACTTTTTATAATTAGCATGATTCCTTGATTAGTACGTTCCATGATTAACATATTCCATGATTTCTATGTTTCATGATTAGTATTCTTGTTATATTGGGTACTTTCCAAAAATAGCAGCTTCTAATTATAGTAAGTTTCCAAACATAGACTTTCCTTAATTAACTTTCCATAAATGATATCTTCCTGATTTAAATAAGTTTCCATAATTAACTTCCCAAAAATAGACTTTCTAAAAATAGCAGGTTTATAAAAATAGCAGGTTTCTATAAATAGCAGGTTTCCATAAATAGCATGTTTCTATAATTAGCAGGTTTCTATAAATAGTAAGTTTCCATAAATAGCATGTTTCTATAATTAGCAGGTTTCTATTTCTGTATTTACAATCCAAATCCTTGATCTTACATAATTTACGTAATTACTCCTTTTAGTTATTAATTTAATTAAACATGATCTTTAATTATCCATTTTTGCAAAACAAACCCTTATAATATCAAATATGGTATTTTCATACTTAATACTTTAATTACTGATCATACCTTGTACTTTTCATAATTTACACTTTTAGTCCCTCAGTTTTAAATACAATTCGAATTATATATATATTATATAATTAACATGTTTAAACCATAACAATTATCAAATGACCACTTTATAACCCTTATACTTATTTTTCACAGAATCAATACATTATATGTAACAAATGCCATAATACCCAAATTTTCTTATTACAAAACACCCCCTTAAACTTTATAAAACGACCAATCGGGTAACAAATAAATGCACAAAACCCAATTAGAATTTTTTCCCCAATAATTACATAATCTTTTATACATTCATTAGAATGTATTGGACTCTGGGAGAAAAAATATAAAAACCTAACCTACTTCGTTTTTCCAATTATTTCTTCATTTCTTTCATAATTCAAAATCGGCAAGAATTAGAAATTCCAAATAGATTATCTAATCTTATATATCAATTTTTTCTAAACAATTTGATCAGGTTTCCATACATGATATATACAAGTCATAAAAATTATAAAATCGAAAGTATAAATTTATTAAGAGCCGAATATAATTCTTGCAATTATTTAGGGTTTAGATCATGTTTAAGCTTAATAAATCAAAATAACGTGCATGGTAATTTTTCTCATGAACATATCAGATGTAAATAATCGAAAATGAGTTTATAAAAATACCTTAAATACATTTATGGATTATTTCATGAAATTATTGAGTTCGGCTATGGGTCTTTCGAATTCAAAAGAACATCATAAATCGAATCAAGCTTCAAACCAATGAACCAATAATTTTCTTAGCTCCCTTGTACTCCCAAGAACCCTAGAAAATTCGGGGATGCATCACAAAAATAAGTTATAGAATTTAATATACTACCGGTACACTTATATAATTTAATACCGATACCAATGCTCCAGAAAAGGCGACAAAGACCATAAATACACATCCGTAACGACGGAATAGACACATATGACTGCATTCAAACCTTAACTAGAGAAAGCTAAAGGTATAAATTATCTTGGGTATCAACAATGGATACCCGAATTCCTAAAGATCTAAAGGCGAACCTCACAATTTTTAGATGAAATTTTGAGGGTTTTTTGTGCTAGTCATATACATTCCTATCCATAAGACGCTATTAATACTCAGTTTTCGTCGGTGTGTGTCATAATTTTTTTTAAAATTTAGGTCAAAATTACCTTTTACGTTATGTTTCGATATATTACCTATCATTTTAAGGACAAAGCAAATGGCAATTGAAGGAATAATTTCTAAGGCTTATTTTCCCCCTACACTTAAGTTGAACATTGTCCCCAATGTTCTATAGAAGTACCCATAAAAATAAATAAAAGAAAAAGAAAACAAGTAAAAGAAACTAGTACTCCTCTGGTTTGCTCAATAATGGAGAAGAAACATGCGATAACTGGTTAAATCGTCCTTCAAGAATCATCTAATGAAACTTCCTAAGAACTTCCAAGCTTCTTCTCATCAAATATAACCTATAATCAAAGACAAAGACAGCTACACCAAGCATAAAATCGGATGGATAGATATAAATACAATTAGAGTTTAGGGTTAGAATCTATGACATTATTAAAGATAGGATGAGAGTAATGATATAATCATAGGTTTCTGCAGGTTTATAAAAGAATTACAAATTTTAAATGTTGTGCAAACTATTTTTTGAAAATACTTGAATTTTTTTAAATTTTCTTGTAGCTGGGCTCACGACGCCGTCAGGATAAATCCTAATGCTATCTCTAGCCTCTGAGAATTTTTTTATATTTTTTTGAAAAACTTCCTGCACGCGATTATATGAGTTATTTCCTGTATGAATTACTGCATGAAACCTGCGATTAGTCAATACAATCATATGACTTAACACTGACGCGAATTAATCTAAACAATTTATTTAATATGTTTGAATTAGTTCTTAAAAACCAGATATTTCCCCTATACTTATTTAATGCAAAATACCTTTAATTAAAATTAAGACAAGGTTTAAGACAAAACAAAGCATGATTACCAAAATGATGAATTCAAACATAAAAGAACAAATGAGAAGAATTAAAACACAAGACACTCTTAATATGCGATAAAAATAAACATTGGGTTGCCTCCCAAGAAGCGATTTTCTTTATTTACGAGTCTTGTAGCTAGACTCAAAGTCACACGTTCTTACGTGACTTCTCCTTCATTCTTTTTACCTTTACTTCGACGAGGGCAGGATGCTTATTTTTGAAGTTTTTGCTCCTCTATTGGTCTCTCCTTTTCATGGTAAAGTTTTATCTTTTCCTCCCATTCCAAGACTAGCCTATTTACAGTCATAGTGGAGGCTATAGGCTCTATATCGTTCTTTATCCCTTTCTTGATCTTACCAAGGGATTTAGGTATCCTATGGAAATTTATCTTACTATTTCCATATCTTAGAGTTATGGTGCCCTTATCGAACTTAATCACGGCCTTAGCCGTGTTAGGAATGGTGTTCCTAAGATGAAGGACCTTTTTTCATCTTCCCTAATGTCTAAAATCATGAAGTCCATGGGGTATACATACCCAACAACATCAACTAACACGTCCTCTGCTATTCCTAAAGGGTAGATATATGAATGGCTAGCTAGGAAGAGTCTAATCTCCGTATCCGCATGCTTTTTGTCGGTTAGTTTCATGTAGGTGGAGAGGGGCATGACGTTTACGTTGGATCCCTGGTCTACTAGGGCGTTCATGTATTTTAGACCTCCTATGTTATATGGTATTTCAAAGTTTTCTCTAATGTCCTCCTTCTTTGTTATCTTTTTCTTAAGGATTGCATCATAAACAGGCCCCCTTGGTAGCAGTTTATAAGTCTTTCCATTCATTTTTTCTACTCGGACTCCTGACAGGGAGTCATTGAACCTATGCTTATCAACAAGTTCCTCTATTAGTTTTTCAATGATCCTATGTTTCAGGTAATATCCTACAGGCTTAGAGTTGGGTGCCTCAACTGCTTCTTCCCTCTTAGCTCTTTTGATTGGTTCATTTTTGGTTCCATTTTCAACTTCATTCTCCTTCTCGGCTTTCTTTACTAGCATCTCCGTATCCGACCCGTTAGTTTTTTCAATGTCGTCGACGGTCGTTACGTCATTTTTGTCATTCTTTTCTTTTTCTCCTCTGGCGAGAGAGATATAATTTACGTTTTTGGTGACGGGGTATTTAGCCTCTTTTCTGATCAATACTTTTTCGGGAGCCCTAAGCCAGAACATTTCTGCCATCCTATCGTTAATCTCCTCTCGCTATTTAAAAATGGCATTCTCAAACCTTTCCATCCTTTCAGTATGTGCTGCCATGTAATCTCGTACTCGAGCCTCAAAAATGGTTCCTAACGCCTGAGGCTGAGGGTTTGGATCGGTACGTTCACGAAAAGCGAAAGGTTTCTGCTTTGGTGGCTCATTTTGGTTTCGCGGGTGAGGGTTTGAATAAACTGCGTCCGCATATGCTTGAGGGGTGTGTGTTGAGCTTGGTCTAGGTGTCGGTCGTGACCCCTTTAGTAAGAAATTAATCTGTCTTCGGTCAGGTGTTTTAAGGTGTTTTGAGGTGTAGAGATAGCCTTGACCGGTTTGACAAAGTTCTTTGAGTCATTCTAGCCCTCATGGTACTTTTTAGAGTAAGTCCTTGAAATGAGTCCATGCTTCTGAGAGAGATTCTCCTTGATGTTGTTGGAACATTAGGATATCGTTGCGGAGTTTTGCGGTCCTTCCTGGTGGAAAGAATTGAGCAAGGAAACAAGTAGTAAGATCCTCCCATGTGGAGATGGATCCTGCTGGAAGACGTTCAAGCCAATTGCTAGCTTGATCACGAAGGGAAAATTGAAATAAATGCAGGCGCTTTCTTTCCTATTTGCACTGTGAAGGTCAAGTGAGCCCACAAGTTTTAAGAAATCCTTGAGGTGTTGGTTTGGATCCTCGGACCGAAGTTCGTGGAATGAGCATCCGTTTTGCACCAACCGAATGGTGTCGGGTCAAAGAGGTACCACATTATTCCTTCGGGAGCCCTCATAGCTAGGTCTGGAGTAATCTATAGAGTACGGATAAGATTCGCGTTTCCCATGGTGGTTGACGAGAATGATTTAGAAATCAAATAACAAAAAGAAAGATAGACTACGAGAAAGATAATATTAACAAAATAAATCTCACTTGAAAGGATTTCAAGCGGTTGAATAGTTAAACTAATTTCGAAACCTATACTATTCCCCACGCAGCGGCGCAAAAAACTTTGATGTGTGCGTGTTCTTCGTAAAGACTTTACATCGGAAGTTTACAACTCCCTAGGTAGTGTACCTAATCATTGTAGCTTAGTATAGGCAAGACTCGGGGGTTGTTATCGTTCTCTAGGGGAATAGGTTGGGAAGACTCGAACAGAGCTTAACGAGATCTACGAGATTGAAAGAAGATTATTTTTGTGTTTTTATATTTTATAGAAAGCAAATAAAATCAATGGGTTGAGAGGTTGGTTGATTAACTAATTAATAAACTAAATATAATCTATACTACTGGTGATAACTTTATGATAAGATAGTGTATTTACTTAAAGATGATGCAATACTCTTAGATTGCTTCTCCTAATCCTGTTGCCTTGTCCCACTCGTGATAATCTGTGTAAGTATTTCCTAAGTCATGAATAAACTACACGAACTCGCCATCTATTTAATATTTTGTTAAGGCAATGCACAAGTAAGGTAGTATGAAGACTATTACAAGGCCCCTAAGATTATGATGGTTCCAATAATTATTCATCTCACAAGAAAGATTGAGGTTTAAAGATCAAGAGAAAAACTGGAAAGAAAATAAATAATGAAGGATGATTAAACTTACAAGAGATATGAGTTTTGTGTTTATAGAGATCATCACATACCCTAAACCTTGACATGTGAAGGGTATTTATAACCCTCAAAGGGGCCTTTGGATGGGCTTTTCGGGCTTTTTCACTGTCGGCCTGATTACATTAAACATCATTAATTAACGAGCTAGTAAATGCTAAATAACTACTAGTGACCGAGACTTCTTTGTTTCTAACAATCTCCCCCTAAGGGAGGTCACTCTTGATTTGCAAAATTGAGTCCTTGTAATCTTCAGCTCGTAGTCCTTGTAATCTTCCCTTGATATTCTGTGCTTGTTGTAGCAATCTTAACTTTTACTTTATTCTTTAGAGCTTGTTTCATCATGACTTGATAACTTGATTCTGATATTTGATTCCATGAACTTCATGTGGTCTTTACTTTAATTTGCCATTTGCTGAACTTTGGACCGACATGCTCAAACTTGTTGTAATCTTGAAAGCTTTTAAGTTATTTCTTCTTCAATTCTTCATTTCTTTAACATTTTGAAGAAGACTTTGATTTCAGAGGTGCGGAAGCTTTAAGTATTTAGCTTTCTTGATATCTTTGAGTCTTTGAGTATGAGCATGTGGTTTACATCGATTCCTTGAGTCGTTTGTCCTAATTCCAAAAATTGATCACCAACAAAAACATTTATATGAAAATCCACTTAATGTGTTCTTAGAAAAACATTTTTAAACACATTGAGGGTTTTATATTTTGAAGGGACCGAGTATAAATGAAGATACTCAATCTTGTCGGTTGCAATAACCTCTGATTCTGTGAGGATCGATGATACAGTATGGTACTGCACCTGTGATAAGGTAGGTTCATCAAAGAACATCATTGACTGGTTTTCCAGCTCAAAAGCCTTTAAGTCACGCACACTCGCTCACGCTCTGTATCGATTACCTGTATGCATTAAATGTTCTTAGGACCAGATGTCCGCTAGACTAACACACTAATAACATTGCTCTTACTAGAATGGTAAAAGAGTTAGAGTCAAGAATAGTTACTATCATGCTGACTATTCCGTTTAATTCGTGGTTCTAGATACCTATGTCTAAGATGCGTCATTAGCTCACTTGCATACATAGCGGTCGAATCTTAATACAATTAAGTACGTAGAAGTCTATGGAAAAAAATTTGAAAAACAGTTGAAGTGTGATGAAATCATTTGAACACAACAAAAGTTTTGCAGAAGACTACCTAACTCAGGTCAAAACTTAGCATTAACCCTTGTCAAGTCGCCTTAAAATCATTTGAAGGAAAATGCTTTGATGGTTCTTAAAAAAACGATAGGAACTGAGAAGCTTAACCTGCTGAAAACCGTTTAACAGATCAACACTCAACAGCTCTATCAAATTTTAGAAAGATATCCCGAGGGATATGAGATGATACATTCCCATGCAATTTCCGCTATCCAATCACATATATGAAACCAAGATCATGAAGCAAAAGATTCTTTGTAGATTATCAAGATACTTGTGTATAACACAAAAGTTTTGGTATCTTGACATTTTAGAATATATTAATCTTTTTGCTCCCCCTACACATGTGCATCGATATTCGAAAGTTGTTTTGCACATGCAAGGTTCAAGCTATTACATATAACAATTGAATCATTAGCGGTCAGTATTTTTAAGTCACATTTTCTCCCCCGATCAAAAGTATGCAACTTTTGTATGGTTTTGATCAACAATGGACTTAAAATAAATTTAAGCTCCCCTAATATGAGGTTATAGATATAAACTACTTTATCGCACAGATATTCAATAAATATGAAACGAAACCTGAAACCCCCATCACTTTCCACACGCCCTTGCCCCACCGTAAAGTGTAAATCAATCTGTCTGAAGAAGCAGCATGTGGTTCATTCCAATCGCTCAGCAACAGAATCAACAACAGCTTTTCTACATGCTAGATTAAATATTTTTACTTTGCGTTAGAGCAACTGTAAGAAGATAAACGTGGATTAGAGTCTTAAAATCCTTTGTGAGGCTTTTAACTGCAAGAACTGTTTGTAGCTATGTTTTCTCCCCCTTAAAACTTTGACTCGTTTTTCTATTTAAAAAGTACTTGTTGTGTTCATTGTTTGAGGCGTGTCCTGTAGTAGCATTTTAAATTTTTTTTACCTAGCGATTCACTCGGTATATGTCGTGAGCGCCTGGAGTCTAAGTACCAAAGGACGATCTTATACTTGCTTTGGGAAACTTGAGGAATCTATTTGCTTGTAGGATTTGAGACTTCGCGGGATACCCAATTTTGTTGGGGTCTACCGTTGGTTAGCAGTAATTCATAGCTTTCACAGGATCATTGACAAACTTTTGTTCTACATTAGGGGGACTGCTAGTGGAAATGTCTATAGTTTTCTATCTTTACGTTTGTAACTAGTGAGAGGCTTCTTAGAAAACCTAGGTGTCACAATGACATTATTAGTAGGTTCACTAGTACTATGGCTCCTCGCTCGCGCGGCGCGCACGCTTCTCGCGCACTACTTCAGGTTTGGTGAATCTTGATGAAGGGCACGTATCCCTAAAGTAAATTTTTCTTCCTGTGGCTTCCACTGCTAGAAACCAACGCTTGCAGGATATTTTGCCTAGTGCTTTCAAACTTGCTTCACTGTCGCATCATTATTGACCTTGGTTTTTTGCATTCACAGGAATTCAAATTTTTATCACACACATATTATGATTTACTAAAACAAACTTTCATTACATATGTTGCAATCAAAAACAGAATTCGAAATAAATCCAGTACGTCGTATTTATAATCACTTAAACTAGAAAAACATAATTTCCTTTATATTCAAATTCCTAAGGGGATTACTCTACTCTCTTCACGTTCTCAATCCTATGATGCAAATTCCTATGGGTCTTATCTCGCACTTTGATTTTGACTTGTTGCTTTAGTGATTGATTTTTATTCATGTTAGACAGATTTTCACACACCGTTATTCTTTGTAACTAAAGATATTCGCGCAGCAGCGCGCACACGCGCGCGGCTCTCCTCGGAGTATTGGCTTCCCTATTATTTCTTTTCCGATGAGGGATATACTTGGGCGTCATGGCATACAAGCCAAGAGCAAGTACTTTGCGTTTCTCAGGGACAACTGCTCTACTACTCACATTACTATTACTTTCTGGCCTTAGAACTGATACAATCTGATATGCTTTTACTTTGACACGTTTTACATCCCTATGGCTAGCATTCTTAATCCTTAGAGCTAGTGTTGAGTTTCCTTTTTTAACTGAGTATTTTCAGTTTCTTCGGGCTTGAAATTTAGGAAGTACTCAGTTTGGAGTTGGACTAAACTTCTTTCATTTTAATGTTTTGAGCCTTTAACTTCCTATTACTCATCTTTCCATTGAATCTGATCTTTCAACTAGTTGATTCAAAAATACATTAAAGTTCAGTAAGCTAGAATTATTACAAACCTGTGGATTTTTAAAACGTTCTTTGTACTTTTGAAATTTAAGCTCGAGTTCCTGATATTTAGTTTCAATGAAAGAACATCGTTTTTCTTTTTCAACAAGTAGTTGTTTCATCTTTAAAATCTCAGCTTCAAGTTTCTAGATTTCTGGAGGGTTCCTTAAAGTATTAGTATCTAGGTCAATGCTCTTGGCACACAATAATCGGAAAGTAGTAAGCACAACAGAAAACAAATATCTTTAGACACAATTCAGCTAGCAAACACTCATTTTGAATCAGGAAATTTTTATTGTCTATTTCCAAACTCTTCTTATCAATTACACATTGATCATACTCTTTGTCCAGCTCATCAAAGATTTTCATGTATTCAGATACTTCTTTAAAAAGATTATCTTCTATACCTTTAACATGGCGTTTTGAGTTTTTCATAAAAAGGGTTGTTTCTTCTACAAAGCACTTTTTTGGTATGGTTCAAAACGCCACTCCCCCCCCCCACATGTGTTATATGTGAGGGTGTTCGTTTCTGTCTTTGGCAACTCTTATTCAAACTCTGTAAAAACATGATTTTAACATTTTTTAACTAAGTGTTACTTGAATCTTGGGTGGGACGATGTACGAACAAAGGTTAGTTACAGGTTTAGATGGTTTAATTATAACTACGCAAACTTCATTAGCTGGTAACAATACATACCTTGTTTCTCTAGACAAATGTTTTGAGGCATAAATGGTATCTTACAGACTTATTTAAATTAGCATTAATTTATAGGCTTAGATGCACTTTGCACAAGGGGTCTTTTCATCCTTTCCTAAACATCTTGTTCATACAATCTTTAGCTAAATTAAGGTCTCTTCACTATCATATACCCTAAGGGGGGGTATGTACAGGATCAACAATTACGTCACCAAGATACAGGGTTGGGTGACACAGCTGAGCTAATTTGAGATAGTGGATTATGATGACCAAGAGCAGATTTGCATAAGTCCTTTGTGGAAAAAGTAGGTCGTTTAGATAACATAGGAACAATTTATATAGGTTGACCATACGATTGCAAAAGTTTCGTGACAACCTTGTTAGTATTTCTCAACCCAATCACTAATGCCATAACTTTCCTCAGTGCATTTTTATATCTGCTTTCTCTTTTCAATTCTGTTTGCAAAAGACTGTTTGACTCGACATGTTGTAAAAGTTGTTGTTTTAAAGACACAAGTTGTTCTTCAAGGTTAGCATTTCATTTGTTACGTTTAAAAACTAGTTGTTCTAAATCCTTTTTAACCTTACTTTGTTCTAGATTTTGAACCTGTGTTTTGTATCTCTCAAGCTCAGCTTTTAAGGAATCATTAGCAAAGCTTTGTTCCTCATTAGTTTTAATGTGGCCCGCAAGTTGTGACCTCAAATCATCTAGAATAGTAATCACATATATCCCACCCGGTACGACAGAAGATACATCAGTTGGAACACTTTCAACTTCGTTGTTTAATTGGTATTGATGATATGGAATGGTGTTATCATGATCATCGTAACCAAAATTCAAAATCGGTGCTAGTTGTTCTCCCCCGTGTATCTTTCTTTGATACCTGAAGGATGGCATCATTTATCAAAGACGTTGATTATCATAAGTTTTTACCTTCTGAATGGAATGTCGGTATCATTACTGGTGCCCTGTCCAGTAGATGGACTAGTTTGCATCAGATTGGACCTGAATGCTGCCGCTGCGTGAGGTCTTGAATGTTTATCAGTTGTTGCCATCTTGTAAGAGATATGAATGAACAGATCTTGAGTGGTTGTTTGTGTTTGATTGTGTGTTTCTTGGATTGAAATCAATTAATGTTCACGGGATTTTACAAATCTTTGATTAAAACCGAGAAAAGAATCGTATCTTTCACGGGATTTTACAAAATAAAAAAGAAACCGTAAAACAATAATTAATTTATGTTGAAATAAATCTAAGTGATTTTTCTCACGCAGAAGGAAAAAAAATAACAAGAATATAATTTCTATTTCTAAATTTAGAAGATTATATACCTTGAATTTAGGAACCAAATATTGATTCCCAAAAAATTAACGTAAAGATTAAAATCAAATCCTTTGATTTTAAGGAAACAAGTATTTACTTCCCAAAAATATAGATCTCCTCCTTTATTAAAAAAATATGTCGAATCCCTTTTTTTTTTAAAACTAGCCAAAAAGTTTGTAAAAAATTATGCGGAAAAAAATTGTGATGAATAGTACCGATGACGTACGTAAACTGATATATATGTCGTGAACAGTATCGTGAATAGTAATTTTTAAAAAAAAAACACACAAGATCAAAACACGTACCACTTAGGCTTTTGATATCAATTGATGGTTCCAATAATTATTCATCTCACAAGAAAGATTGAGGTTTAAAGATCAAGAGAAAAACTAGAAAGAAAATTAATGAAGGATGATTAAACTTACAAGAGATATGATTTTTGTGTTTACAGAGATCATCACATACCCTAAACCTTGACATGTGAAGGGTATTTATAACCTTAAAAGGGGCCTTTGGATGGGCTTTTTGGGCTTTTTCTTTGTCGGCCCGATTACATTAAATATCATTAATTAACGAGCTAGTAAATACTAAACAACTACGAGTGACCGAGACTTCTTTGTTTCTAACAGAGTATATTAAATGCAATTGAAATACCTTAAGAGGGATCAACCATATTTGTGGTAAGGTAGTATGAAGACTGTTACCAAATGGTATCCTTTATGCACTTCTCGCGTTTCCCTAGATGTCTATGCCAATTTAATATCTTATGGCTTGTTTTCTAAAGCCCTAAACAGCACATTCATCACAAGAGCAAACAATAAAAGGATCTACATCTTAAGTAAAATACCAAGGGAGGTTTGCTAAATTGTTATAAAGAAAGCTAAGAATAGATCAATCAAACAACACATTTACATATTAAATGATTACGTATTAAACATATCTTAATTGGACTAAAAAACACTGGGATTAAGGTCAGTTACAGTAAGGTTTTGAGCCCTAAGATGACCTAAAAGCTGACCAAAATACTTGGATTCGGTTCCTCAGTTATTACAAAGTTACACACTTAAAACCCTAAATTCGGTTTTGTATATATAGAGAAATCGCTGCAACGGCGTCCAGTTGTAGTCACGACGCCGTCACAAGATAGAATCTTCTAGGTCTGACTTAAGGCGATTACGTCCTGACGCCATCACTAGATAGATCATGGCGGCGTCGCTTTATGCTTGCGACGACGTCTCCACACTTTGTGAGCACAATTCTTTAAGAGATTTGGTGTAGGTCCGTAGTCTTGTCCGTTTTTTCTCCAAATGAGCCCAAGTCACGTGTATTTCCTCCAAATGCTATCCAAGCGCTAAAAAACTGAAAACAAACAATTTAGCACATAATTTGGGCATATTTGCATGATTTAGGGGGTTAAATGACCCTGAAATAGTGTATAAAATGACACCTCATCATAAGGTGTGATAGATTTAATGATTCTAATTGATTATAGTCTATAATTCTTGTTTCCTATTGCCTCTTGTTAGTGGTGTGCGTGTTAGGCATTAGAAAACTAGCTATTTGATCTTCATATCATAACGAAGACATCTAGTGAAACGTGATTAGGTTAAGAGGATACACACATTCTGGATCTTCATATCTAGTTTGCCGTAAGGGTGGATTCCTAATTAAGTATTTAGTGTGCATGAATTTACTATTGAACATGAGCGGTGTCTGCATGTAACCACCATCTAGGTTGTTACATAGATAGCGAACTTGACCAATCCTCTACTGAATTAGGGGAATACTTACACTTACACTAACGAGGGTGACAAATCAATAGGTAGAATTGGATAGCTAGCAAGGAGTAATGCATCCTAGGTAAATACGCTTTGTTGTATAATTGTTTTCTAGTTTATTTTATTTCTTGTAATTAGGAGTAGTTATTAGCTTAATCAAAACCTCTTCAAACCCGGGATTTTACTTGCTTTCAATAAAATATAAAAATACAAAAATAGTCTTCCCTCAATCTTTAGACCTTAGTAACGTACAATTAGAGCCTACCCAAACTATTTCCCTAGACAACGATAATAACCCCCAAGTCTTGCATATACTACACTACAACGGTTAGGTACTCTGCCTAGGAGGGTTGTAAAACTTTTGCGTTTGCAACACTTCGCATTAGATGCATTACAACCTCTCGAGATCTCTATTTTTTCCCAAAACCACGTAATCGCGCCTAATAGCTCCAGTTTTATGATGTTCCACACTTTCATAATAAACTTGAAATTTAAGTCATCGGGTCTCGGTACTTTATCCCCACCACATCCACGAATTGATTCCCATACCTCATTTTTACTAAAAGCAATCTCTAACCTATGAGCATCTTCAAACGAGATTCTCCCCACCTTTAAATTGGAAACAATAGGTCGAGACTTTCTCGTTTTAGAAAATAACCTCTTATAGTGACGAGCAATCTCTGTTTTGATCACCACGGGTTCCTTGCACCATACACCGTTAACCAAAATCCCCCTTAAATTACATTTATTGTTTTTCCTCTTAACGAATGAGTAGAAGAACTTTAAATTTTCATCCCCTTCAACATCCCACCTAAACCTAGCCTTTTGACAAAGCATGTTACCATACTCCCTTTCTTTATCCGCCCACTACTTTCTTGTCTCCAACCAAATATTCCCTTCATTTTCACTTAATGTTCTCTTTTCCGCCTCTAATTCCTACCTTATTGCTTCCTTTTTTAGGTTTTCAATCTTCTCAGTGTGACCTCCAAACCTATCTTTACTCCAACCCCTAAGACTAGTCTTAATGTTCTTCAATTTATCATGAAAGATACTATCCGGGCAGATGCTCTTCATGTCTTTTCTCTACGCCCCTCCACAATGGTAAGAAAATCCAACTCAATAAGCCACGTGTTGAAAACCCGAAAAGGTCTGAGGCCAAAGTCCAACTTCATATCCTTAAGCACAATCGGGCAGTGATCTGAAAGTTTTCTATCTAAAGCAATAAAAGATTACCCCATATATCATTAAACTTCTCATTCAACAAAAAATGGTCAAACTTACTAAATTTCAACTCATCATCACTAACTCTGGTGAACTTCCTCCCCCCAATAGAATCTCTATTAGTCTCATGTCATTAACAAAATCGTTAAAATTTATCATTTCCTTTACGTTTACTTGCGAGTTGAGTCTATCCTCTATCTTTCTTACTACATCAAGATCCCCAAATATGCACCATGCCCCTGCCATCTATGCATTAAACTCGACATCCTTTCCCATAGCGAAGATTCTTGTATACTCACATATGGCCCGTATATACAAACCAAAAACACGTCCTTGTCCTTCCTTTTTCAAGAACCTCTAACCGCAATAAATCTCTCATCACCAATCGCCTCTTTGCAATCAAACACTCTCATGTCCCATATAACCATAATCCCTCTAGAATTTCTGTTTTCCAGCAAATGAGAATATCCGTTGCCTCCTCCCCCAAGTCTCCTTAATCCACTCGTCATCTACCACCTCATACTTTGTATCCTGAATCCCTATGATATTAGGTTGTTTATCCCTAATCAATTTCTAATCCACCCCTTTTTCCTTCTATCCCCCAAACCCTGAATATTGATTGATATCATCTTTATAAATAATAATAATAAACGACAACTAACCATGAGGAATCCAAATCATAGGTCCACCACACTTGTTACCAACGTTATCATCAACCTTCTTCCTCTCCTTTTTCGTTAACCTCCACGACACGCGTATCATTTCTCTGATTTCTTTCTGTTACAAATGCACGTTACATCTGGTACTATCAACCTCCTCGTTACACTTCCCAAATCAAAAAACTTCCTGATAACTAATCTCATCCGCATGGAAAACTTTATATGCGTCCGACACTCCCTCTTTCTCTCCACCTAGCCCTATTATACCTACCTTTCTCGCAACCTCTATAACTTTAGTAATGCTCCTCCTACCAATCTTCTTTTTTGTTACCTTATTCTTGTCATTCAATATCCCATGTTAAAATTCACCTCACCCACGTCCCCTTCGACCAACAACTCCACATCGTCCTTCCTTTTTTCAACAACCTTTTACCTTCACTTCTCACTGAGTTAGAGGGAGACACCTCACGTTTTCTTCGTCTAACCTCTAAATTATCCAGCCTCGTACCATCATTCAATTCTATTACCACTCCACACCTTTGTTTGTTGAGCATAGAACTGATTGAAGTATCAACTATAATTTAATATACTTTGCTTTTATGTCGACCACCTATAATCCTATTATGTTCCACTATACCTGATCTCATACTGTCCAGCCTAATTTCATTGTTAGAGTCTACATTTATCACTACCTTCAACCCATTATCCATTTCATTAAAGTGATCTACTAGTGGCCCACTTCCCACATCCTTAAGCCCATCTTCAACTTCATTTATTAATTCATTCATATTGCCACACGATATGGGTGTTTCGACTTGATGTGTCGCTGTGTGGTTGTTAAATATGATTCAAGTTTTAAATTTATATTTTGCCGACTTAACTAAAAACAACACTTTAACGGGCAGTGTACCCGGTCGGTGAGAGTTTAGTGGTAAGTAGGGTGTCGATCACTAAGAGCGAGAAACACTTTCAATTTATTAATACTTTGGTTTTTCTAACCTAAGTTAGTCT
>BQNB010007164.1:0-67761 GCA_026074375.1 Tanacetum coccineum | reverse complement strand
CCAACGAGTCTAGACAAAAGTCACGGCCTCCTGGTTTTGTTCTTGACACAAACAAAACGCAAACTTGCTTCTTCTTTATACCACACTTACACGTTTTCTCCTTGTGTGTTTTCTGATTTCGGTTCCCAACGTATCCTTTGCGTTGCCTTTTTCTTTTTCTACTTCGAAATTCCACAATTTCTACACACACTCAAACTTGGTACCAAATTCGGTACTTTACACCGAAACAGAAATCTTTGGTTTCTGAATCTGTTACACCGAAACAAATCCCTCTTTGTTTCTGCTTTCGTTGTTGTTGTTCTTGTGTCGTCCCGACACTATCTCCACACCAAATCTTTTCCTTGAGTACTCCTTTCCTTTCTTTGTTCCACGTATACGCTTTTTATCTTTCTCCACAACAACGTTCCTTGCGCTTTAATCCCGCGTCTTATACTGCTTTGTGTCTTGTTTTCAACCCGGTTTCACAAAGCCTTTCCCACTCGTCCTTTTTCCAAACGATGTGTATCCCTTCTCTTTTCCTGTGTCGCGTTGACAGCAAACACAAAAGGGTTTCCTTTAGCGCTTCCTACTCTTGTTCCGCGTCTCCTTGTATACGCCAAGAGTCTCTTCCTTCCCTTCGTTGTCACCAACAAAGTTTTATCCCACCAGTAACGTTTGGTGTTTAACGTTTGCAACCTTCACGCAAAACAGATCGTGCACTATCTCCTTTACGTTTCTCCTTATTCAAATTGTTTGTTTCTTAGGAAGATAAAGAATCAAACCGTTCCCACTGAAAAAACAAGGATGTTTCTTCTCTTTTTCAGCGTGTTCTACTATGGCCTCTCGCTAATCGTTATGCAGAAACAGAAGTTGTTTCGTGTATAATCCTTGCTCTTGATGCCAAATGTTGTCCCAAATTCTGGATCGAATTATACAAGTTGCAAAGTAAATTGAATAAGTGAATTATCTAATCTGTCTAACCATTGAATGTTACAGAGTTTTACATATATATATGTTGTGAATCGGTGCCAACAAACCGATGTGTCCCTTCCTTTCTTTTCAACCGAAATAACTAACTTTCTGTAACTAACTTTCGGTTCTTAAGTTTCTAACTAACATAGTTGATCCTTCGTGTTTATAATATTACATATGAAGCATAAGAGTAAGATTATCGGTTCACAGGCCCGACACATAATTTTTTGAGTATGTCTTTGGAGATGCAATCGATGAACTTGTACTCATACCTATTAACCACAAAGACCAAAAAGCAAAAGAAAAAACTACTTAGTGTTAAGCTTCGGTACAGTTGGCTACAAGACTAATTGGTTTGTAAGAAAACAGCAGCCACCAAAAAAATAATCCCACGAAACAAGAAATTTACCCATTTGTCATGTCCTGGAGATCGAATCCAGATAGGTCAGCTGCCATGGATAAAGCTTCTTTCCATTTACCCACCACTGGAGATCGAATCCAGATGAGGAGATATCCCTTTTTGCTTGAAGTCGTTGAATAGATGATCCATGAAGCTTCTACGGATGTCTTCACCTCTAAAACTTACAAAGATATCATATTTCCACTGATGAGGAATGGACGCAGTAGCCATTATCAATAATGAGATTCAGCTGTGTTCACAGTAGAGATTTTCAGAAAAATACAGACGCAACACTGAATCCATGACTAAGTAGCATCAAACATGGGAGTGCTTTTATTTTATAGTTGTTTGTATTACGCTAGCTGTTCAACAAATGAAAAAAAAACTCGTTGAATAAATAGAACTGAATCAATTGGGTTATCAAATTAGAATTTTTGCTTTTCAAATTTTTTTTAATGGCAATTGATTATAGTTATACAAATACTAAGAAACTAGTAAGACTAGATTACAACCCGTGTTCAAGACAAGAAACAGATTTCGTCAATTCAAAACTTTAAGGAATAAATTTAGCAATATGACACAAATGTGTGTCATACTGGAAACAAATGACATCTTAGGTAATATAAATGCAAAATTTTCAAATTACATGTGCAACTCCTTAGAAATAAAGAATAAATGTTCATATAAAAGAGGGGAATCAGTTTGTAAACATGCAATAAAATTCATCTGTTCTGTTTAAGTGATAAAAGAAAAAAAAAGACAAATCTTACTTAAAAACACAAAGTTTCATGAGAAAATGACAAAAATACCCATTTTTACAAACGTACTTCCAAAAATACCAAATTTTTTTTCCAAAAGCGTGAAATACCCATAAAATCCGCAAATTTTGCTACCATTTGCCATTTTTTTTCAAATTGCGAAGTTTGCGATCTTTTAAAGAAATTTTGCAAAGTTTGCGATTTTCTATAAAATATCGCAAACTTTGCGAATTTTTGAAAGTTTCTACTTTTTTTCGGATTTCACGTTTAGCTCAAAATATGAAAGTTTTAGATATTCTTTTCTTGTTTGGTGGCTTTTTGAACCACCAAAAAAGGAGTTCGTCTGAGAAAGTTATTTTCAAAATACCACAACAATTTTTGGCAATAACTTCCTAATACGAACTTCTTTTCGCATGATTTAAAAAGTCACTTGATGAGAAAAGTTAGATCTGCAATTTTCATATTTTGAGCTAAGCATGAAAATCGAAGAAAAAATGAGCAATTTTCCTTCGATTTTCATGCTTAGCTCAAAATATGAAAGTTGTAGATCTCATTTTTCTCATCAAGTGACTTTTTACACCACGCAAAAATAAGTTCGTATGTGGAAGTTATGACCAAAATACCACATCAACTAAACGAGAAAAGGTTGTTGTGGTATTTTGGCCATAGCGTTTTCATACAAACTCCTATTTGGGTGATTTAGAAATTTACTTAAAGAGAAAAGGGTTATCTACAATTTTCATGTTTTGAGTTAAGCGTGAAAACGGAAGAAAAATTGAGAAATTTGTAAATATGCGCAAAGTTAGCAATATATTTTAGAAAATCGTAAACTTTGCGAAATTTCATAAATCGTAAACTTTAGGGATTTTATGGGTATTTCGGGTTTTTGGAAATAAATAATTATGTTTGTGAAAATGGATATTCTTTCTCATTTTCCAAAGTTTCATTATTAGAAAACCGCATTGTTTACTTCCTTAGAAAACAAAGGACACTCCTTACTGAATTTGATATAAAGAAGCTGATGAGGACATGATTCAAGAGCTAGCAGATGAATATATGAATCACCTAGAGCGTGACAAAAGTAAGGGTACTGTCAAAAATAAGTAAACTTAAAAATGAAGACACTATTAATTTTAATATTAATAACAAAGTATAGTTTTCATATTTTGTTTATTGACTTTTTTTTTGTTTCCATATTTTGTTTATTATAGAATAATCTTGTTGACTTTTTTCCCATGTTTAGTTCTTCAATAAATATAGGGCTTGGGTTTATTGTGTAATCATTTAATAATTAATAAAATTCAAGACTTTTAGTCTTTATTCTCTTTGTGATTCGACTTGAAACTTAGTTGTGGTTTATAGCACGTTTCCGTTCTGCTTCAGTTGGTATCTAGAGCTTGTTAGTATCTTGGATGGTGACTGATTTAGAAGATTAAAAAAACCCATACTGTTGGTGGGGTATGGTTTGGAGAGTACATGGATCATGGTTTTACCAAATCCATGAAAGAACTTGACAAATGTTACACTATGCTACAAGAACTATGTTCCGTGATAGTAGGTGGGGCATTAATCCACAATAATCGCGAGGGTAGAAAACACGAAGGTCGAAGAATTCATCCAACCATAGGCGATTTTGGAGGCAATTGTGCAAGCAACCAATCTCTGTTCTACAATGGAAGAATTGAAGAATGGGAGGAGAAAAAGAAGCAGAATCGAGTACCTACAACCAAGATTTTTTGTTTGAAAATTCTAATCAACAATTCGGTATGTTCTTTAATTATTGATGGTTGTAGCAAAAATAATTTGGTTTCAAGAAAATTGGTAGATTTCCTAAAGTTACGAATGAAGATCTATCCAATCAAAGGTTACTGAGTTTGTAGGGTTCCTGTGACCATAAGAAAGTCTTATAAAGTAGAAGTACTTTGTATTGTGGATGATATTTATGAGTGCCATATATTATTGAGAAGACCTTAGCGATGTGAGGTTAATGGCAAGTATGATTTTAAAAAAATCTCTATCATTTCTTGTGGGAAGGAAGGAGAATTGCTATGGTTCCACCCAAAGTAACACCATAATTACCAAATCCCGAGGTCAAAGTTGAAGAAAAGATTATGAAGGCCGAGGTTGTGGAGGACCACATTGAGAAAATCCAAGACCTTCAACGTTATAAACAACATGATGACAACATTTCAACTTTATCGTTTGAAACAACGAAGAAATTTTGGGTTTTAATGATGATGAAGATGTGAAAGGTTTTAATTATGAGCTAAGAACAGATTCTGAATGCGTCCATGATTTAAACGTTCGTGATTTAGATTATGGGTTAATTTTAAGGATGATGATAAAAAATCAAAATAAGTTTTCAATGGCAAACAACGATGTTATTTATTGTAATTGAAAACTTAAAGGCCGTTGATAAGAAACACACAACCCGATGTTTTGGGTCATAGGTTGATCGTTAGGAGTATGGTAGACGTGTTAAAAGATATGAATGTTTTTGAGTGGATGTGAAGCGCAAATTTATTGAAGATAAGGTTCGTCGTGAGAAGGTGTTCGAGGTTGATGAAGCCCTTGATATTGATAACTTGAAGGCGAGGGGGATTCATGTTGACGAAATCAAGGTCAATGCGGTTCGGGATTGGTCTTCACCTAAGACATTACCCTAGGTTAGAAATAATAAAGTGGCGGATGCATTGAGTAGAAAGACAACTTTATTGGTGTCCATTAGTAACGAGGTTGCGGGCTTCGATTTAATAATAAAGTGATGAAGCTTTTTGTAACATTTAGATAGAGCTCGAAACCAAGCAACTTCGGGGTGAGTTTATTTTACTTGACGGTTATTTGTTTAAAGGTAATCGTTTGTGTATTCCTAAGACTTCTCTTAGGAGTCAATTAATTAAGAAGGTACATGCGGGAGGATTGAGTGCTCATTTAGGCCGAGATAAGACCATTGCGAGTGTAAAAAGTTGATTTTATTGGCCTCGATTTAAAAGGGATATTGGAGCTTTCGTGAAGAGATGTGTCGTGTGTCAAAAAGGAAAGGGTAAAGCACAAAATATAGGTCTATATATGTCATTGCCCGTACCTGAGAGTCCTTAGGTCGATATTTCGATGGAATTTGTGCTTGGACTTTCTCACACTCAACAGGGATTTGATTATGTGTTTGTTGATGTTGACAGGTTACTATCAAATCCTAAATCATAGATCTTTGTCACTATAGATTGTGATGATTGATCAAGACCAGAAGAACAACACCTGGTGGTTCCATGCTCTGATGAGGTAATTGTAAAGTTTTCAACACAACCTGCCATAACTAAAATAAGTGGAGAAGATGGTATTAATTTGGAGGAGTTTTCAAATGTTTTAACTATGGAGGAAGCTGATATTACCAGACCAATTGTGGCAGTAGAAGATGAGCCTCTTATGATGCTAGGATCAGGTCCAAACATTATTAAGGAAGACTTCTCTAAAGATCTTGATGGACAACATTCGGCTGACGAAAGTAAACCATATCATAACACACTGAGATGGCAGATTATGAGGTTAAAGTGGGGGTACGTGATCTCTATTGTGCAAATTAGTATGAATGTTTGGTTGAAACAAGAAATGGTTTGTGTGCAAAGAAGAACATGGGATCCTGGTATCACGTGGCTCAAGATATTAAAGGAACACATTGAGGACAAGGTGTTTTTGCGAGGCGGAGTAATGATACGATCATAGAATTATTAATTATGGAATTACTATTAAAATATATGGTCCATACAAAATACTTCAAAATATTAATGATAATGCTTATGTGGTGGACTTGCCAAATACTATGAGTATTTTGAAGACGTTCAATGTGTCAGATATATATGAATTTCACTCCGAGGACGTGAATGAGGGCAAGCACTCGAGGACAAGTTCTTTTATAAAGAGGAGGAATGTTGAGGACGTGATTCAATAGCTAGCAGAGGAATGTATGGATCACCTAGAGCGTGAAAAGAGTAAGGGTACTGCCAAATATAAGTAACCTTAAAGATGGAGACACTATTAATTTTAATATTAATAACAAAATATGGTTTTTATATTTTGTTTATTGACTTATCTTGGTTTTCATATTTTGTTTATTCTAGAATAATCTTGTTGACTTTTTCTCCAAGTTTAGTTCTCCTATAAATATAAGGCTTGAGTTTATTGTGTAGTCATTCAATAATTAATAAAATTTAAGACTTTTTAGTATTTATTCTCTTTGTAATTCAACTTGAACCCTATTTAGGGTTTATAACACGTTTTCGTTCTGTGTCAGTAGCCTACACTATTAAATTTAAAAACTAGCAAATTTGGTAATTAAATAAATTAAGTGCTATCAAATCATAATATTTGGTATTTTATTTTGGATAAAGTCATCTAACAGAGAGAAACTTTCTCAAATGCTCACTTATCGAAACCAATAAAATACCACAATACTATCAAACTTTTAAATTTTAGTTTAATATTATACTTTTATTTACCTGTCATGGCCGGCAACCGGCTACACCGTTTAAATTAAATACGTGGATTTTATTATTTTTTATTTTAATTAATTACGTAAAGTTAGATGTTTCAAAAGACCCATCTAACTTTCTCAAGTGTTCACTTTTCAGACATGAACCCAATCTGACGATGATCATATATAACGGTACAAATTTATGACGTGACATGTACATTTGGCATGTGACGTGGATTTTGACGATAAAACACCAGTTTTTGCTAATATCAACCAAAAACTAAAACTAACAAAGTTTGATATGTATTGTGGTATTTTATTAGGTTCAGATAAGTGAACATTTGACAAAGTTTCTTGCTATTAGATGACTATGACCGTTTTATAGTTATTCCTAGGGTAGGAATACAACATAACTTCAGCCAAATGATCACAACAATAATTCCAGCCACACAAATCCAATACTACAACGATTGTAACTTCAATTGTCTGGGAAATTACTAATACGTTGTTTGGTTATGACTTATAGACATTGGATCAAATAATAAATATTGATGTTTTGAAATGATAGCAAGACTTAAAAAAAGCTAACATAGAACAGCATGTTATAAGATGAGCAAATACAAAACATGAAACAATAAAAGAATATGCAATCAAAATGACTTACAATTGTACTAGGAGTTTAGGTGCGTGTGATTAATGTATGCAATAAAAATGGATGATCAAATGAAGTTATAAAGAGTAGAGGCAAGTGAGTTGACTTCATTTGAACTTTAAAATCACTTCCAGTCCCTCTCAGTTTCAGATAATATGCCATTTGGAAGGACTTGTAAGTTCATTTATTTGTTAGTAAAAAATATGTTGACTTTAACTATACTGCAAAAGTCTCGTGAATGCTTGTTCTGCGACTAATAATGAGCTTAATTATGTTGAATGAGCTTATTTAAGTTAGGTTTTTTTCTTAAAATTTAAAACCTTAAAAGTGAGTAATGTGTTATGCTCAAAATACCCTTTAATCTTAATGTGCTAATCTTAATAGTTTTAAATTTCAAATTTCTATTAATATACTACAAAAATAGTTTCTTTTATTTGTAGATTTTATACATTAATTTTTTTTCTTTTAGTTAAATTATCGTACTTACACGAAACACTTGATCGAACTATAATTATTTGCCGTTATAAAATCTCGTCATTATACACGACATTCGCCTTCTCTTATGCCTAATGTACTGCTAATGAGACACATTCAATTTTATTCTATAAATCGTTCATCTCTAAATAATTTCTATACTTGCATGTGTATGTAACGCCTAATGTTTTGGCACACATCTATCTATCTCTACTACTTTATAAAGCATTTAGCCAATTTTTAAAATTAGAAGTACTTAAAATTTTAAGTAAAAAAGATTACTAATTATAGAATCTGAAAAAAGATATTACATTAATATAAATGTTTTAAAATTTATAACCTTGTAACCCTCATGTTTTAAAAGTTTTAAACCAGAAAATTAAATACGCACTTGTAACATCCTCATATATTGATATGAAAATTTTAATGAAGACTTGTAACAGTCCTCATATATTAGAGGAGAGTTATATTGAATACCAAAAAAAGGTTGGATACTAGGGGACTCATCCACACCATCCATCTAAAAAAAAATCAATGGTTGTGATTAAAAGCATTTAATTATTTCATCAATTTTTTAAAATTTAAATATCTCCTAAACCGTTAATCGTTAAGTAAAAAAAAATATACCATCACGACGAGCATTTAATTATCTTTCAATAGATATCCACTTTGATATACTTTCGACAAAAAAAAAATTTACGTTTTTTTCACGTCTTTTTCATCTTTTTTCCACGTTTTTTTCAGATTTTTTCAGATTTTTCACGTTTTTTTTACTTTTTTCACCTTTTTTTTTCGTTTTTCACGTTTTTTCGAGAAAAAGTTTTTTTTTCGTTTTTTCCTTTGTTGAAATTTGCATTAAAAATCATATATGATATAACACTAATATCATATATGATTTAACACTAAAATTAAATATCATATATGACATAACACTAATATCATATATGACATAACACAATCATATATGATTTAACACTAACATCATATATGATTTAACAGTAAATCTAAATATCATATATGATTCTCATGCAAGTTTCAATGAGAAAAAGTCGAAAAAAATGTGAAAAAAACTTGAATTTTTTTTTGTCGAAAGTATATCAAAGTGGATATCTATAGAAAGATAATTAAATGCTCATCGTGATGGTATATTTTTTTTCGCTTGACAATTAACGGTTTGAGAGATATTAAGATTTGAAAAAAAAGGTTGAAAATAATTTTTGGTTTAATCTTATCCATTAGATTAAAATAAAGATGAAGGGTGAAGATTGGTCCCCTGGTATCCACAAAAAACTTTGTATCCAAATGAACCTAAATCCATATATTAATATGACCCTTTTTAAACACTTTGTAACAGCCAATTTCAACCTATTATCATTGTAACAGCACCAAACCTGAAATCATATATAAACTAACATAAAATACATATACATTCATCTCCCTTCCTCTTTCTCTTTTCTGCTAAAACAAAAATACACACATAGGCCAGGCACTCAACACCACTACCACCAGCAATGCAGATTCCGTCGCCACAACCATCGTGACCACCGCACCTTGATGTTAAGATTTAGACAACCCGCACATAGAGGCGGAGCCAGAAAGTTTTGCTCGAGGGGGTACACTTTGATAGTAATTTTTAGAACCTACACTACAAATTGGTTTTTAGGGGGGCAAATTACAAAAAAAACTAGAAATTTTCGAAATTTTACACTATAAATTTTTTCACTAGGGGGCACATGCCCCTTGTGCCCCCTCCCTGTCTCCGCCTCTGCCCGCACACTCTCCTCTAAAAAAACACTTACGATACACTCTTTTTCATCTAATACAAAACACACATTTTTTCCACGCACACTGCCACCATCTTTAATTTGATCAAAGAAAATGGCACATGACTTTCAGATCAAAAGTGGTCTCAGCTTAAGCATCATCGACCAAGAATCAAGATAAAACTAACAAGTCTACGACAGCAGCAACAAAGCCTAAAACAAACCACAATCAGAAGCCCGATTTTTAGTCAAAGACCTTACACAAAAACAAAACACAATCAAAACTCCCATTTTCAACCAAATCATCATCACAAATCCATCAGCCTCTAACAAACCACAATCAAAACCCTCATTTTTCAAAGATCTTATACAAAAACAAAAAGAAACAAATAAAGATCTAAAGGTTGTACTCGTAATATTCAAATACCTATAAAAATCCACGCAAACCCATCATCGATCTTTGAATCTTTAACATGAACAAAAAAAACTTAATCCAAAACCATCACTTACGTGGTTAGAAACCACAACAAGCAAAGGAGGGTGTTTGCGGCAATACTTTACTAACAAGAGATAAGTTCGATTTTTGTTTGTAGATTCGGTTGTCCTAAAAAGAAAGAAAGGGAGATAACGTGTTTGTGGTATGTAACAATAGAGGTGGATGAGTTTGAAATGAAAAGAGAAAAAGTGTGGCGTGTGATGTGATTTGTGTGGAGTTAGGGTTGTGAATGACAACATTTAATTAAAATAACTACGAAGTATAAGAAATGGGTGCTACTATTGGTACCGATGGCCTACAAAAAGTATGAAAAAAGTATAAATGTTTTGTACTTTTGTTTTCCTGTCGCGGTGCAACATAATTTTTTATCGGTTTCATTTTGTAATTTTTGACAGGTTAATATTTTTGACATGTTAAACATCTATATTTTTTTCGCACTTTCCATTTTATATAATTTTATAACATAAACAAAATTATAAAAAATAAAAAAACACAAAAAATCTAAAGGGTACAAATGGTCATTTAAGGGGGTTTTATAACCTACCACATAGAAAATATCAATGCAAAACCACCAATATAAACTAACAACAAAATCACCAACAATAATTAATAGTGTACCCGCTCAACACTATTATATTTCAAATTTTAGCATTAAATTGGTGGTTGCAAGTTTAGTGGGCTTTTTTTATAAACAATTCCACTAAAAGATATCATTATTGGAAGGTGGATATTATATGGTTGAAATAAGCTATTACATATGTTTGAATTTTAAAAAGAGACTTAAATTTTCACATTGTACATTAATTTTCTATTTCTCCTTTTATAATAATGTTTTGGTCTTTAATTTATGTATCAAAGATGTTTCTTATGTGACTCTTTTTAATTCGTACCTTATGTTTACTTTGATATCAAACTATTTGCAATGTTATAGCCTATAGTTATTTTAATTAAAAATTGCCATTATTTTGTAAAGTTACTGTTAGAAAAATGTATAAATGAACGACATTTGCTCGCCACAAAATTTAGTCACAGGTAACCCGTCGCCGCATTGCGCGGGTACTATCATTCTCTTTCTATATATATACTTGGTACTATCATTAGTTCAATCTTAACTCATTATGGAGCTGAAAACAATGTCATAGAAAAAGTACTTCGAAAGGGTTTTCTTCGAAAAATATAATATCACGCGGGTACCCGCCGCCGCATTGCGCGGGTACCCGGCTAGTATATATATATATAATAAAAGAAGGTTTTTTTGAAATGTTGCTTATATCACAAATGACATCACTAATGACATCATAAATGATGTCACTAATTCCAACATGTAAATGCAAATTATTAACTATGAAGTCATTCATTTCATTTAACTCTGCCATTTAATGGAGATTGTGTGACTTTTGACTCACAATTAATATGAGCCGAAAATTATGCAACGTTACCATAAATACAATGTGCTTTTATTCTCTCATAAATCAAGCGTTTCTTTCACACAAATTATATGATAGGTTCAAAATTCAAACGATTACTCATTACGGGTATATCTTCATTGCTATCGCTATACTTTTTTTATGTTTAAATTCGCACTCAATGTTTCATCTTCTTTTTTATTAATACGTTTCAATTTTCACAGGTTGATTTGGAGATGTGAAAATAAACCCAATTGAAGAATGAAATTCAAGATGTCTTTTATTCTAACTCAAATTTGGTTTGGTTTATTCGAGTAACATCCATATCTTTTGCTGCTTAATTATAATTTTAATAAACAATTTTTTATTGATTGAAGGTCTAGATTCATAAATTTGTTTAAATTGAATTTGATATTATTTTGGTGATTTGAATTCACAACCTCGACGTCTCTTTTTTCTCAATATCGAAAGTTCATTCATCTCATTTTCGAAGGTATGTATAAATCGAAATTTATGACTAAATGTTATGTGTCAATCAGATTAATACAAAATTAAGGGTTTAACTCATATGTTTAGTTTCAGTATATAATCCAAATTTAGGGTTTAAGTCTCGATATAAACTTTTTTGGTTGTCTGTTAAAATAGGTTATATTTCGATCTCATCAAAATCCATATGCAAGCTGTAAAACTAAGTGAAATCAAAAACCGGGTTTTGTTATTGTTGGTTGAATCGACTAATATTTTGAATGTGTATGTCAATTGATAGTCAAATATGGTAATCTTGGTTGTCTGTTCCAACTTTCAAAACGAATTAATGGATTTTTAATCATTTTATTAGTTTTGTGCTTTTGTGGCTTTTTCATAATTAGTAAGAAAAGACTACTCTTTTAATGATCATGGTTGATGTTTAAATTATTTACGGGTTGGCTTATTAGAATGGTGAAACTTTGTTAGTAGGGGGTTTTAATTCTGATATTCAGGTTTTCTACGGGTTGGCTTATTACAGGATATGTCATCTTAAAGCTGCCTAACAAGTGTTTGATATAATGCTTAACGATGGTTGTCGTGTAAATGAGGGAACACTTAGTCTTTCACAATGTTGATTTATAATTTTTTAATGTTGTACATACATTATAAAGATCTATAATATTTACTCTCTATTGTTCTTTCCTATGGCTATATCTAACAACTTATATTTCTCTCTGTCACTTAATTGAGATTGTTTGACTTTTGACCCACAATTAATATGAATAAAAAATTATGCAAGGTTACCATTATGAATTCATACATATGATACATATGAGGTATCACACATTCATTATAATGAATGTACAACATTGAAAAATTATGCATGAACTAATTATGTAATTATCGCTTCAGGCAAGATCTTTCCAGAAGAATCAATTGTTCCAGGTCAGCAAGAAACTAGAACCGGAAGGTAATCTATGCTTTGTGACTTTCACGCTCTGTGATTATAAAAGTAAGGTGCTCTGCTCTAATTTATAAATTTGATTACTGTGCTTTATTCTAAAATTGCTCATTGTGACTTGATTTTCATTCATATCAATATTCTTAATATATGTATATTAACCACTTTTTGGTCTTCGTAGCAGTATAATTAATCACGATTCACATTACTCTATTGCCGGCCATGATTGTTTAAATATATGGTGTTAGGTACAGATGTATTTTTCTAAATATCGATTGCAACCAAGTTTAGATATGTTTTTTTCATATAGTCATCATTACATATTCTAATTGGATGATTCTAATCAAAACATTTATAAATCTATTTTTGATGATTGGATCTTCTTAAATATATGATTGTTGAATGCTTTTACATATGCTGTAATTACACTAATCTTGCTGTAATTACACTAATCTGCTAATAATACATTTCAGCTTTTTAGATTTGCAGTAGAAGCGAAAGAAATTCAGTATTGTTGTCTTTCTTGCAATCAAATGCACATGACTCACCTATAATCTTTGTTAACGGAAAAGGTCGGTGCTCCATTACATTCTAGATTGGTCCCTATTGCTATAATTTAGCTTACATTTATTATAGAGCTACAAGTTTTATTTCAGTTGGTCAACCACTACTTGAAAAAAAATGCTATTAGCAACAACCGAAAATCGTTGCTAAATTATGTATTTAACATCCAATTTTAACAACTGATAATTATTTTACAAAGTTTATTACATTTTTTTAGCAACAAAAAAAATTAATTGGTATTACATAGAAATGACCATAAATATTGAAGCTAATTTAGCAACACAGTAAGCAATTTCGTTGCATTTTCATATTTGAACCCTTCAATATTAGAACAAAATTTTTATGGTTATTTTATATAAATACCAATTAATTTTTTTTTGATGCTAAAAAAAAATTGCAACTTTGTTACAATTTCGTTGCTTTAAAATTAAGATGTAAATAAATAATTTAGCATACGATTTATAATTGTTACTAAGTTGACATTTTTTTTAGTAGTGAAACACTGATGGAATGTCTACCATGGGTGAGACCTTGTCTAGCGACATTTTGGGCCCGTTTTGGTTCAAAGGATCTCTTCAGGATTCTTAAGGAATTGGGAATTACGATTCAAATTCAATATTCGGTGTTTGGTTGAAAATCCGGATGGATTTGGAGGTGTTTGGAATCGTAAATCATTCCTTTTACTAAGGGAATAATTTTCCTATCTCTTTTGCATTAGGAATGTTTAATTCGCTTTGTATAAGGAATGTTTAAACTTTTACTTTTTTTAAACTTTTAATTTTTTTTAAAACTTTTTATCGTTTAAAGTTTTTTAAAAGCAAATATTTTTTAAATAAAATGTAAATTTTTACTTGGTAAATTTATAAATTGTTATTGTTTTTAAAAAAAGTAAATAAAAAAAATAAAAAGTAAATTTTTTTATAAAATGTGAAAAATTTTCAAATGTAATTTTTTTTTAAAAAAAAAAAGTAATTTTTTTATAAAATGTATTTTTTTTTTTAAAAACAGTTAATTTTTTTTAAAAAGTAAATTTTTTTTAAAAAAGTATTTTTTTACTTGGTGTAAATTTGATTCTTTATAAGTTAAAAAAAAAAATTTATTTTTTTTAAATAAAAATCTTTTTTAAAATAACGTTAGAAAAAAAATTTAAAAAATTTTTTTATTAATGTATGAAAACATGATATATTGAATTTTGTTAACCAAAAGAATCTGACATGGGAATTTCATTTCTTTATCTAAATATTACTTGACTATTTTGGAATTTTTTAAATTCCATTTTTCTTAAGATTCCAATACGTGATAATTTCCTATTTCCTTGACTAAACATTCTTCGAACAATACGGGCCTTAGTTATAGGACAAAGATTGTGCTATGTAAGAGTAAGGTGATGAGTATATATGTCGTGTGTTAAGATTAGTGCGATTCGTTGTCGCTAGAGTTAGTGACGAGTTTTGACAAGTCGCCAAAATTTGTTTTTATAATAAGGCATCAAGCTATCAACGCCTTAAATACAATAGTATTAGGCTATCAGTACGTTTAAACCAATATTACAGCAATGTATAACATGTCATCTATTGTGGGGAACAAATTTTGGTTAAATCTAATAATCCAGAAGGGTATCTGATGTATCCAACCCTGGTGAGGCTTTAAGGTATTAAATTGTACTTCCTATCCGTACTTATTTAATGGTGCATTAAGCATAAACCGACGAGGTAAATCAGGGTTAGCTAAAAACGCCCGTCCAAATGCTACGAGATCCGCATCACCATTTTCAATCACACGATTTGCTTCATCTCGATCATGGTACCCACCTGCACATTATTAAGTACCATTAAAAGGCTTTCCTAATCGGCGCCAAGTGTCTAAAAGTCTTCCAAACTTTCAATGAGTCACCATCGGTGGCTCAATCCACATGTACATAGCGATTCCAAGTTGTCTTTGTGATCTGCCATATATATGCCGAGTGAGTGAGGATTCAGAGTCACTGGGACTCGTTGTTAATCGCAGAAGGAGTCAGTCTGATTCCAACTCTCTCAGGTCCCTATCTCTTTGAAGATTGCTTCATCGATTTCTTAGTGGATACGACATTCGGTTTGTTTACTTCAGCCATACTGATTCTGTTCGGTCATTGACTGATCTTTATGAACTGATCACTAATATCGTTTCTCCATGAATTTCGTCGACGTACAAAACCTGCTTATATGGCTTTTCTGGAAAGCTAGTCGAAAGTCATTATGACATCGGGAAGTTCTTAGACGGTTAGTCTATGGGATGTGAATACTGAGCATCTTCCTTCTCCGAACCAACGATAAAACTGTTGGCTTCCCATTCGGGCCTTGTCTGTGCTAGAGATTAGAGGACCGGCATTGGGCTGATTAAATGGATGCCATCTAACGTACAAATATTAAGGTGAAAAGAAGGAATACAACAATGTCGTCGCGTTTTTATATTTTGTTGGAAACTTTTTTAAATTGGTTGGTCCGGTTGAATATGTCCATTTATTATTTAAATTTTATCCAGGGGGGGGGAAAATATATGGAGTCAAATCATGATGACATAATTTTGTTAATATTAAATCACAATTATAATACGGCATGAAATGTACTATGCTCAAAATCACAACTATAAACAAACTCTTCTGCGACCCTCATTGACTTGTATCGTGATAGATGAAAAACAAATCGTTGTCGTTACAACATGATGATAAGGAACCAATGGGACATTATGCAAATCCATATTGTCCGCTTTACGCAGCAATGTACTAACAATCAAAACGGTCCGTTACGTTTAGTTTTTATGAAGATGCATTAAGTTACGAGTATGAACCTAATCAGTCTCAGTTTACTAGCTTAACATTTATGCTTTAGTTAACTTAAGTTACTGAACAAGAAAAAATTACTAAGACTTACTTTTATTAGAAACTCTACCCGAATGCCACAATTGACAGAAAAAGACTCCTCCATTCTCATGAACACCATCAACTATTGGTCTCCAAGCTTCCACATGCTCTTTCTTCCATATCCCAGGGGTGTTTGGTAATCTTTATATTAGAAAATATATATAAACAACAAAGATTAATCACATTTTTAAAGATTATCTTCTATTTGATCATATATTTGAAAGTACCCTTGAGCAGTTTCGGAAATTCCCGATGCTTCACTAATCAAGAGTCCACCTTTGGTTGTTCTTTGTTTGTAATACAAAATAGCATGTGGTTGTGCTGTGAAATTGTAGGATCTCAGTCTTGATAAAGGTGCCAAAACAACCCTGCAAGTGTAAATTAAGATTTCGAATCCATTTAATCACACAATAAGATTGTTTGGTTACTAGTGTGTCTCATGAGCTTTGATGGCTTCTTTAAATAATCACAAAAGTATGCCCATAAGCGTCTAGTTGATTGTGTAACAAAAGTTCAGGCAAATGTTGTAAAATAGTAACAAAATAATCCTATCAATGTATCGAGAAACAATGAAACATAAAAAATGTGTTACGTAACTTATTCGATATGTTAGAAATAAAAAATTTCAGTATTTTAAATAGAATTTTTTATGAATAATAATTTGAACACATTTTTGTCATTTCTTGTTTTTTACAGAATATATATTGCGGAAAAAATGTTTTACTTGGGGGGAATAAATTTTTTTTAAACACACTATATGTTTGACTAATCTGAAGTGGGGCGTTGGGCCGCACTGTGAGGGTCACTTCTGGGCGAACACAAAAACTCCATCACTTCACTCATGAGTTAGCAAAATAAAGAGGTTGAAAGGTGAGCCAATATAATTGGTTACCAGTTGCCAGCTTTTTGTTTTTAATATTTTTTATCAAGGTTGCAAAAATCGTGAATCGTTAGCCGGGCGGTCGACCAACTTGTAGCTTGTAACCGGTCAAGGCGAGATTAATCGGCGATTAATCGGATTGTCATTTTTGGCATATTTTGGTATTTTCGGCAAAGTTTTTGTGTATGCTGAGAATCGTCGCGATGTTTTTGATAATATGGCAATGAGAATTTTTTCTAAAAAAAACGCTGATGTGGGAAGAGAGGTGACCACTCATACTAGCCTTACACAAGTCAAAATGATGACATGGTAAAAAGTCATTCATCTTGTTGTTGTTTTGCCTACTTTATACTTTCATGTGGTGTAGTGATTTTCGTAAAAAGACATCGGAGTCATTGTCAACAAAGAAGGATAAGATATATTGAGACCACCTAATACAAGTTTATGAGTCGCCAAATTTAGTATATCAATCCTGGTAAAATTTGTGCCAAAAGATTACTATAAAACAAGATCAATGAATTTCTAAATGAATTTCTTATTTAAAATGAATATGGGTATCATTTAGGGGTGGATATGTGCCGAGTCAAGGTTGCAAAAATCGTGAATCGTTAGCCGGGCGGTCGACCACCTTGTAGCTTGTAATCGGTCAAGGCGAGATTAATCGGCGATTAATCGGATTGACATTTCTGGCAAAATTTGAGTATTTTGGGCAAGTTTTGTGTATTTTCGACGAGTTTTTGATATTATTGGCAAGACTTTTTTCTAAAAAAAACGCTGATGTGGGAAGAGAGGTGACCACTCATACTAGCCTTACACAAGTCAAAATGATGACATGGTAAAAAGGTCATTCATCTTTGTTGTGTTTTGCTACTTATACTTTCATTTGGTGTAGTGATTTGGTAAAAAAGACATCGGAGTCATGTCAAACAAAAGAAAGATAAGATATATTGAGACCACCTAATACAAGTTTATGAGTCGCCAAATTTAGTATATCAATCCTGGTAAAATTTGTGCCAAAAGATTACTATAAAACAAGATCAATGAATTTCTTATTTAAAATGAATAAAGTGTCTCAATGTAACTTTGGATAAAAGTAAAACGCTATGTTTATATTTTGAATTTATATTTATTTATATGAATACAAGATGAAAAATCGCAGGTTAATCAAGAATCATAATTTTGACTCTAAACCTAGTCTACGATAGTTGATTAGTGGAAAACCTTTTTATTAAGCAAATTTCTGGAGCAAAAAAGCTAAAATAAGACATAAAGATTAAATATTACCTATGAGAAAGCAGAAAGTTTTTCATGTTGTATGGTGTTAGGAGGGCTATGGACTCCATTGTTGTTTCTTGTTTTTTCTGCATCTTCACTATCATTCACCAACAACTTTACAACATAGAGTAATGTTGTAGTTTATATTGGACATCATCATCTCATTCATTGACTACCACTCACCTATATTGTTTTTTTATTTCTTTGCATGATTGTGATGTTTTATTGATATACTTTTAAGACTTTTCTAACCACAAACGTATGATCATGAGTTTTAGTTAAGTTTTATCATTTGTATAAAAAAAGCATTTAATGAACTCATTATTTTCATATTTATATATATCTAATCATTATAATTATAAAATGTGTTGTTGAATATGAAATGTTTAAAAGTAGTTAAGTGTTGATTTTTAATTAACGTAAGCTTAATCAAAACTCAACCGTTAGTAAAATCCATATTTTTTTAGTCTAAAATGACTTGATTTCCTTCTTTACCCCATGTATTTTTGAAGACCCTTTGGATTACAAATTTATCAATAAAATTGATTTAAGTATTATAAGGTAGAAGATAAATAATTAAATATGTACTACTTTCCTTGATTGGTGTGGTCACGATGTTTGAAATTCACCACAAGCTTTAAAAGTTTTATTTAAGTGGCGGTTTGACAAAGATAGCCTTTACCGCATGTTTCATATGTTCATCAGTTGTACATTCTATAATAAGCGAGTACTTTCTCAATTTAAGTTTTTTAACCATAGTTTTAGAGGTTGTCTTTATCAATTCCCTTATTGGTTCACGTTCTTTGCAGTCAGTTACGATCAACCATTTTGCAAACATTAACATTAACAACCAGTTATGTACAACTTTAAACCAAATAAGTAACAATAATGGTTTATCCTTTTCAAGATACTAAGACATGTCAATAACAAGGTGAATTTATTAGTTTGTAAAAGCTAAGGAAAAGAGACATGTCAATAACAAGGTGAATTTATTAGTTTGTAAAAGCTAAGGAAAAAGAGATAAATACTTTTCTTTTTTTAATACAAACTCATGTTGATTTTCACCTTAAACTATATGTGTCACAAGTTTAATAAATTGACTATAAATTGCTTAATGAAACCACCACTATATCAAATAGGTATATAGAAACAAAATGTAGGTGTTTTGATGGTTCAATAACAGTAGGTGTATAAAGTTAAAATATTAAATGTATACATTTCGTTTAACATTAATGAAGTCTTTCTTTTCGGTTGTTTTTTCAAAAAAAGTTTAACAAACCCTATTTATATAAATAGTGAGGTCGTTGCCTTACACCGTGCGTTGCACCGGGCTTAATCTTTAGGAAACTGAATCCAAACTATAAGATTGTCATATTTACTTTTAGTTCAGATTGCATAAGTGTCATCAACATACTAAAGCATAATATTAAAATACGTAAAGTGACATTAAAGAGACATAAAAAAAAGATGATCTTCGTTTCATTTTTTTAAGCTCGATATCATGCCCGCAACTTTAGGATTTATAACCTCAAAGGGAGCATTTGACACCCCTCTTGTTAAATAAGCAAATCCACATACATGCTCTAATTCTAACCATTATTTGTGCAATGAGTTTTTGAATATGTCAACCATTTAGACGTCCAAAAAGCCCATTCTATTGTCTCTGTGCATAATCTTTTAGAACTTTGGTTTGCTGCCAAAGATAATTTACTTGAAACACTGGAATGCAAATTATTAAAACAACTGTATCGCCCAAAACCGGCTAGCAAGAACATGTTCTTTAAGAAAAACATGTGATGTAGGAAGTAAAATAGCGCTTATAAATTCTTAAAAGTGAACACCTTAAACCTATAAAGAAAAACTTAGGTATAAAATTAGGTCAACTTATGTTAGCTTAAAAATGTGCATTAAAGCAAGTCTTGGTATATCAAAATAATCATATTATAGCTTTATGGTTTCGACATAAAAAAGAGTGTTGGTGTATTTTAATCTAAACTGTATTGAATCCTCTTCTATGGAGTAAGGGATTCTATGCGGTTACCTAAATATAAAATTTCTACCTCACGAACATAGAGATCTTTCCTAACTTCTTTATCATTAGATCTTGACTGCAAAACCAATTCAATGCTCTAGACCTAGGGTATACATCAATCTGCACACGTCAATAAAGAAAGTAAGAAGACATCGTATTACACCTTTTACATGAATCATATAGGAACCTTTGTAATAAACTATATACCGTTCCAATATATCAATTATATCAAGGACGCTCCAGCATTGTGTTTCAAAAGTGATTGCCAAAAAATTGCGTTTTTATACATCTGAAAAATAATTGGTGCTACTTCTGGATAGTAGTACTTGGTGTTACGACAGATTTATGGGGCCTTCCTCCTGGTCGAGGACTTCCGGTGAGAATTACAGGCGTGGTTGCTGCTAATGGTCAGTAAAGTCTGTTGTCGTTAAAAACTTTTCCGTCATTCACGATTGTTGAAGGTTCGTTCGGTATCTCTTCCTGTTATGACAATTTAAAACTTAATGTGATTAGAAATAAAACTTTCTCAGAATGTGTTAAGAGTAAAAAATAGCAAATCCAAATAGCCCATTATTAATACAATAGATGATTAATTGTACTCAAATCGATATGAATCTAACTTCAAAAAAAAAATTAAGCCGCCAATAAACTTATAGCTAACAGATCACATACTCATGTTGTATCCTTTGATTTTTCTACATTATCCGTACCTGCTGATATATGTTTTCCAACGAAATGATCTGATCACTAAAATCCAGACCGGTTTTGATAGCCAGCTTCTTTTGCACCTGCAGTCATCAAAAACCAATTAAGTCTCGAAATTGCACTCAATGTAAACATTTTTATTGATGTTGTTCCTGAGATCTTCTCCCAATCAAGTTATGTTTTATGATGTCATGTTTCTGCATGCATCTAGGCTTCCCAATCCTTTTCATGTGTTTGTTTGTATCCTTCCTTCCACTCTCAACCGCTGCAACCATCAACGATTCACTTCCAGGCTACCAAAGTAAATGTGACGAGGTGAACAGTACTATATCCATTTGGCATCATAAATATCACAGTCCTAAGGCCATGAAATAAGCTAATCCAAACACTCTCTAAGCACATCAAAAGCAACGACAGGTCACAATCACTATTGTTGAAACTCTGATGTATGTATATATTTCGTTGTGAAATAAGCTAATCCAAACACTCTCTAAGCACATCAAAAGCAACGACAGGTCACAATCACTATTGTTGAAACTTTGATGTATGTATATATTTCGTTGTGAGATTGCAAAAATAAATACAAATGGATCCCAAGACCAAATCAAAAATTAACTTGAATATACTACATAATAAGTAATCACTGTAGGTTACAAAAAATTGTAAGACATCAATTTATGAATCAAACATGAGATTAATTAGAAACTAACTTAAAAGAAATTAAAAAAAATGAGTATAAAAGCACCTCGAGTATGAATATACTGGCTAATTACGCTTTCTCAGCGCACCCGAATCCCGAATCAAGCCTGCACATAACACTAACATCAGAAAGCATCCAACTTATTACATAAAACAAAATCTTATGCTTGTCAGTTATTACAACGGCTTTAGATTAGCTATCAAGAGATGGGTTTGCTTGGGATTAAATCATAAATACTCCTCATTAAATATACAAAACTCAATCTTGTATTATACTAAGTCAAGAGACCCCCCACATCTCTACGATGAACTGGCCTCATGATAATTGTGATCAAGAAACCAAATGATAGGGTCCTTGTCATCTTCCTCAAAAGGCATTGCAAAAGTATATTTAAAATCTTTTTCACAAACTCAATACTCTTAAAACACAAAAAGACTTATATGCTTGAATCTCTAACCTAAAGAATGGAAAAATGGAATTGGAACCTCCTTCACTGCTATGATATCAAAAACCTCTAGGACTCTAGGTGGTTTAGTTAGAAATAAAATATAGCGGATAACTCACTTTCAACATTCTTAACCTAATTTGCACAGCTTTTGGGCATCAAGTGCAACCAAATTTTCTTATAATCTGAACTTTCAGCAAAAAGCAAAATTTAACAAACCCTACCACAAAGAAACATTTAAGTGAACAGATTAACCTTCCAAGAGTTCTTTTGTTGACTTATACACCATTTATCTTCCTTCCAAGATATGGTCATGATTTCTACCTACAGAAAATATATTATCAAACCAATAAAAAATATACACCAAAAGATAGAACAATATAAAATAACGCAATCGTAACTCATATCTTTAACTGTGAGAAAGTATCACAACCATCAAGCTTGGGAAAAAAGGTGTACAAATTCTACAAACACACCAAAGGTCACTAAAAGTTACTGAGTTAGAAGCATAACCAATCCAAAAACAAAATCGAAACAGACTTGTTTGTGAAAGATTAACATAATCAAAGCTTTGGAAAGTACCTGCAATTAATAAGGAAGGTGAATTAGATAAAACAATTATTCTTTGTTCCTACTGCTTCTAGTAATGATGGATCTGATGTTGTTCCTACTGCTTCTAGTAAATGGCTGATGGTTATGATAGATCTGATGTTGCTGATGGTAATGATGGATATGATGTTGTTCCTACTGCTTCTAGTAAATGGCTGATTGTTTGCATCCTTACAACTACCATGACTGCTAATTTTTGAAGGAATTATACCCATTGTTATGACATTTACTCACACACGACTATTGATTTTTGTAGGCTTAAAGCCTGCAGCTATTAAGAGAGGGCTTAACTTGGGCTTAAATCATAAATACTCCTCATTAAATATATAAAACTCAATCTTATATAATATAAGATATTGAAATTTGATTAAGTTTATCATATTATCATTAATAAATATTATTATTACAAATTTTAATATAATGATTAATTAATTAGTTAAAGATAGTGTTATTCTGCAAAAATAATAAAAAATAAAAACCAATAATAAATTTGTTTTCTATAAAACTGTGTAGTTTTTATGGATGAATATTTTGAGACTGAAAAGGTATTTGCTTTCGGTCATTATCAGAAAATAAATTAATTACAACGATGTTGATCTGGTTCATCAACGTGACATAACTTTTACTTTTAAATGTTAGCAATGTCAATAAAAAAATGTGTTTAACTCGACACATATTTACTCTCCTACTGAAAAAGCAAGATATCTAAGAGAGGATGTGCGTCTATTTACCAAGGATAATAACGTTTTTTCGAATTTGATGCATTTGGTTTTTTTGTAAGGATTACCATATCCGCATGCTTATTCCCCGATGTGATAACACCGAAGACATTTACCCTGACACCAACCTACCTTCCGCCACCACTCCGTTTGCATTATTATATTTAACCAGTCTACGTGGCATAGACGAATGGGGTATCCTGGTGAAGACGTGCTTCGTAATTTAGTGTCGCATCGTTTCATATCTTGCAATACCTCTATATTAGAGGATATAACGGCCCAAGCCCGAATGTGGGTTGGATCCGTTGGAGTTTTATGATTTCTAGTATGTTCCATGTAACACTATAAATACATATCAATAATACAATACATCTTACGGGGTTTTATCATTGTTTTACATGGCATCGGAGCGGGTCTGATCCTCAGACCTAGGTGGCTAAATTGAGCCGCCTCTTTATGTCACCCCGTCAAACCCTAGCCGCCATCTTTTATCATTTTTTTTTAAAATGTCTATGCTTTGCTTTATTTTTGTTTCTTTTCTGTTTGCTATTGCTGCAATGATAAAGATTAAACTCCGCTTGCTGTCGGATGTCATCATCAAATTTATTATTCGCTTTACTGCTATTGCTTTGCTGCCGCTTTGTTTTGCTTTTGCTGCTGTAGATGAAGATTTGTCTTCGCTTGCTGTCAAAGGTCTTCATCAACAAAACTTTTATTATTTAATGTTTATTTAGTTTTCTCATCCAATCCGAGCTTTCGCGATTTCGCCGCTAGGATTGGGAGGGAGTATTAGAGGATATAACGGCCCAGGGCCGAATGTGGGTTGGGTCCGTTAGAGTTTTATGATTTCTAGTATGTTCCATGTAACACTATAAATACATATCAATAATACAATACCTCTTACGGGGTTTTATCATTGAAAGATAATAGAAATTGATCTTGATTGGATTGATCTCATTACATAACAAAGTATGTCTATTTATAATACAACATAACTTTGGGAATAAGCTACTAAATCCTATATCTAATGGACCTCAAGCCCACAATGGCTTGGGCTAATAATTAATGCGTCTAACACTCTCTCGCAGTTTAAACGGGATCTTCGATATGGACAAACTGGATGAATGTTGAAGCCGATTTTTCTTCTCTTTTTCTTCTTTGTTGCTCGTTTGCACGGAGATTGACTTGTATTTGACGACATAATTGTATATATTGCTTCGCAGTTTCCTCCATTTTTATGACGTTCGCTATTTTTTTTACGTCATGGCTTATTTTGCCTTTAGGAGGGAACGACAATTTGGTGGACAACTTTTATTGTCAACGACAATGATCTTCAATAACGAAAACAATCAGATGAGAAAAAAGGGTTGATCTAGGCAACTCAACATTTTTTTTGTGTGTTTTGACGGATAGGATTTAGGGTTTATGCATTGAATACGGAAAATAAAATCCTAAATAAATAAAAACAATAAAGCGGAAAAAAAGCAGGATCCCTCCGGATCACCGAGAAGGAGCCGATGACCGAAGGATATCAATTTTTATTAGTCGATCTTACCTAGACGTGTGATACCATGAAAGATAATAGAAATTGATCTTGATTGGATTGATCTCATAACATAACAAAGCATGTCTATTTATAATATAACATAGCTTTGGGAATAAGCTACTAAATCCTATATCAAACGGACCCAACCCACATTCGGGCTTGGGCCGTTTTATCCTCTAATACTCTAAAGTATCTAATTTATGTCATGCTTGTCAATTAGTGAAACAAGTTAAACTTTCGTTTAGTGGTTCTGAGTCATGTGTTGCATCTGATATGGCACACCCTAATAGCTAGAGATCCCTGATACCGAGTGTAAGTAGAATAAAATATTATGTTATCTTTTTGTAACATTATATTCATTATGTTTGGATTTTTCCCTTACATCGCAAATCTGACCTGTATGCTAAATTTGTTAAGTTTCATGCATTTGTTAATAAGCAATTTAGTATTAATATTAATTCCTTTCAATGTGACCACGGGGGTGAATATGATAATACCCGTTTTCACACTCTCTTACGTACTCATGGTATACAGTTTGAGTTTTCTTGTCCTAAAACCTCTCAACAAAACGAGAAATCAGAATACGCACTATTATTAGTTTAACGATATCTCGAATCTCAGCTTGATGTGAAGAATGCTTTTCTTCATGGACATTTATCAGAGATTGTATATATGTTTCAACCTCTTGAGTTTGTTTACTCCGCTCGGCGTAATCATGTTTGTTACTTAAACGTTCATGATATGGGCTTAAGAAAACCGCGTGTGGTATGTGAGTTGTCCACCAACCTAGAAGTTGTGGGTCGCCTCGTTGGATGCATTTGTGAGATACATTGTGAGCTGGTCTAGGGCGTGAAAAAATTGTTATTCGGAAAAAACAAAGAAAGCTCCCCCCTCGTGCTTGTTCAGCGCTTTGCAAGGTATGCTACTTGCGTCAGATTCTAGCATAGTAAATTTAACTCTTTACTATTTGTGCTTCTTCATGGGATATATATTGCTTATCTTCTTCTTTATGTAGATGATATTATCTTGACCGCATCCTCCACTACATTTTTATAGCGGGTCATCTCTTCTTTACATGGTGAGTTTGCTACGACTCATCTTGGTTCTCTCAACTATTTCCTTGGCATTTATGCTATGCGCACTTCGTTAGGCATGTTTCTTTTAGAGTCGACACATGCCGAGGAAACACTTGACCGTGCACATATGCAGAAGTGCAGCCCGTGCGAGACTCTGATTGATACTTTCAGTATCTTACTTTCACGTGTTCTAATTTATCGTATGATGTTTAGCTGTGCATGATCCACGTGAGCCATACTTTGCTTCTTTGAAGTGTATTTTATGCTTTGTTCGTGGTACCCTTGATCATGGCCTTCAGCTTCATGCTTCTTTTACTAATCAACTTACTATTTATACGTATGCTAATTGGGTTAGTTGCTATGTTACTCGTCATTCTACTTTTGGTTATTGTGTTTTTATTGGAGGCAAATTGTTGTCATGGTATGACAAGCGAGTCTCGATCTAGTGCAGAGGCGGAATATTGGGTTGTTTTGAATGTCATTGCGGAGATGACTAGGATTCGTAACCTTTTTCATGATTCATGCTCATCTTTTTACTGCTAAACTTCTATGTTTTGATAATGTTAGTGATGTTTATTTGTCTACTAATCCGGTACAACATTAGCGTACCAAGCACATTGAGAGTACCAAGCACATTAAGCTAGACATTTACTTGGTTCGTGATTTTATTGCTTCTGGACACGTTCATGTCTTTTATGTTTCCTCACGGTCTCAGTTTGCGGATATCTGTATGATGTGATCAGATATATACATATTTTATGCCTTATTTATTCCTTTTATATTGCTCGTTTCTTATATGCTTTATCAAAGTATTAGAACTAATTCATTTAATTTTGAATATTTAGCATTTATGGAACAATTCTGGAAATGACACAGAAAACGGAGCATTTTGGAGCAAAAACAAAGAAAACTGTTGACCAATGACGGATACGGCGTATGCACATTTGGTGATACGCCATATTAAGCTGCTCTCAAGATGATAAAGAAGTACAGGTAAGTGAATATGTCGTATCACCAGTCATGGATACGCCGTATTGGAGCCATAATTGGAGAATTCATCCCAACGTATTAAAGGCATACATTGTATTCACCTCATTGGTGAAATATGGTGTATTGAAGGAAAGGGTCAATGTTGGCTTATATAAATAAAGTAATACGTGGTGGTTATGCTTATGTCACTATTCACCATTGGTGATATGTCGTATTGGGGTTTTTGCATACCTTATAAATACAGCTCATAACTTTAGGTTTTAAACACACACTACTCTCACCCCAAAACCCTAGAACAACATAAAAGCTACAAGAACACCACTCAAAGCCAACATCAAGTGGGGGAACGTATTTTGTATCATTATGAGTTAGTTTAATCATTTGTATCATTTTATCGAATTCATTATGTATTCGTTTATTGTTTCTTTGATTAATACTAGAACTTTTGCTACTGAAATTATGGGCTAACATCCTATGGTGTTAGCCGAGTTATGAATACAATGTCTTTTTGATTATATTTTTATTTTGATCTTGTTTGTTTCTGAATTCTTGGATAATATTCTCTATGTTTATCGATCAAATACTATGCTCGTTTATATGCTTATTACAACTAGGTTTATTGTTAGATTATTATGTTTAGGAAATTGACACCCTTCTTGCATTATAATCCTAATCAGAATAAGTCAGTGTCAGTAATGATTACAGAGACTATTTACCGAATTCCCCTATTCGGATTAGAGGTGGACCGAAACCTAGGTTAAACCGAAAGTAAACAAGGCATACAAGTTAGTATATGTGTTTTCTAGAGGTGGACCAAACCTTAGGAAGTATGTGGATAAACAGGAAACCCTTACCGACACACCCTTGATCCCGTTACTCGATTCGTTAGCTAATGGAAACATAAACAAGGGATACCATAGATAAATCACTTAATATTAGTTGAACGGCTTCATGCATAGTCTTATTTTGGGCCCCTAATGACCTTTGTCCTGACAAGATAGGAATATACACTATAAAATATAATAACCATGACCATCTGGCCTTATTTACTAAGTATGTATCACCAACCTAACTAGATCATTGCACTTAAGTAAACATGAATTGATTAGATATGGTAGGACTAACTAAGTTGACACACTTTCCAATACTCGATCACAAACGCATATATATTAAAAATAGACTCATGCATAGTGTAATTTAGTTATTAGTTAAAACAAACTCATGCCAACCTCTCTCTCAGGTTGAACCCCTCAAATAAACTTTAGAATCTTTCATAATTACTTTAGCTCACCTACTCTTCACGAACGACCCATACATACCATTTCACTAACTACGTACGATCTGCTACACTGCCCATGAGTATTATGTCTAGGTAGGTTAGTCGGAAAAATATATATATTAAAAATAGACGTAAATAATACGTCAAGTTTTTGGTGCTGCTGCCGAGGAGTGATTTTAGCCTTAGTTGTTCTTTTAGGTTTATTTATAGTAGTTGTTTAGTTAATTTTTGTGTTTTTAGTATTTTGTCAAAAAAGTTTGTGGTATGTACTTAATACGCAGTCTTGATTATCGTATTCACCAATACTGTGTACTGTGAGAGTGAATAAGACGTATCCACATTCATTGAATAAGAAGTATTTGAAGTTGGAACATAATCGTTTTTTTTAGTTTTTAGTTTTTAGTCTTATTTTTTTAGTATATTGTTTGTTTCTATTTGTTGCTTCGCTTCCTTGGTTGTTTTTTAGGAAATCATTAAGATGGAAAACAATATTAATGAAATGACCATATGAGAATACTTAGGGTATGACGCTGGAGAAGCATATTCATATTTAGTAATTTATAATATGAATATGGAAGGACACCAGACGCGTAATTTTATGATATAAATCATCAACAGTACATGTGGTATAACGTATCGGGTGAATGGTATGGTTAAGATGAGGAGGAATTCTTTTTAGAAGAGATGCTAAGAGAGTTTCCAGAAGATTGTGCAAGAGCACATTTTAAAACTGAAATTTAAAGTAAAAGGCTACGTGAGTTAACTAAAGCTAAGCTCATAAAAGAAGTGAAAAAATATTCCTACTTGGAAACGAAAAAATAAATAAGGAAGTTTCTAGTGTAACTAAAATTACTACTAACTCCTTCTTATGAACCCCGTAGCGTTTCTTATGTGTCCGGCGGGATAAACAAGAAAATAACTTGAGGAATAAGAAGAAAAAGTGGAGGAAGAATATGATTTGGTAGAACCCTACCAACCGCCTATTCCCTTTCCCAAAAGATTGTTGGAAGGGAATAATTTTGATATTGATAGAAAGTTTTTAACAAGTATAGAAACTAAATGCAAATATACCGATTACAGAGGGCTTAAAACCCAAATGTGTAAAGTATGTAAAAGACTAAGTGAAAACTAAATCAAAATTCGTCAAAGGACAGAAGATAACTTTAAATGAGAAATGCATGGAATTGCAAAATACTACGTCTTTAAAGGTGATGAATCCAGGGAGTTTCTCTCTACCTTGTATTTTGGGGAATTATAGCTTTAACAATGTCTTAGGTGATTTAGGAGTCGATGTGAATTTAATGTCTTATTCTACTTAAGTCAAATTAGGGATATGAGATATCATCCACACTAATCTCAATATAGATTTTGCCGATAAGTTAGTAATAAAACCCCTTGGTATGATGAAAAATATGTTGGTTAAAATAGATAAATTTGTCTTTCTAGTTGATTTTATTATCATAATTTTTCCAAAGGATACTAGGGTGCCCTTAATTTTAGGAAGGCCATTTTTTGAAACCACTCGAGCTAAAATTGACGTTTATTATCAACATATTTATTTGAAAAGTGGAAATGCATAATTTGCAAGAAGAATTCACTCTTACTTCTGATTATGTTTATTATATTGAAACTGTTGATGCACAGGTTTGCGGAAGTGTGAAGGGTATACAAGAGGAATTCAATAGCATGTGATTAAAAAAGAAGCTGAGGTAAAGCCTATGAGGAATGTAGATGAGATCGAACAATTACTGGCTAAGGACCCCTACTCGTCTTCTATAGAGTTCATGGAGCACTCGACTATCTTGGAGACAAAGGAAGAATGGATGTTATTCGTTCGTCCTCACTAAAGGCGTCCCTATTGAGAAAGGCTAAAGTCATCCCATTCATCAACCAAATCAGGTAAAGTAATAAGTGGCTCCCTACGCTTGCTGTAATAACTGTCTATTTTCAGGTTAGTAATCGGCAACAAACTTATGACATTTTGGACTCCTCTAAATGTTTGTTGAGTCAGTCCCTAAATGGTCATGTCTTTTTATGTGCTAAATGTTCATTTTCTTAACATCATAGTTTTACAAACATGCCTTCGACCTACGATCCTAGTTTAACGACTTAAACGGTCAACGTTATGCTCAAGTCGCGATAAGTTAGTGTCGTTAACTTCAAAAAAGTTAGTTTAACTAACTTTTAAAGTCCATATTTATAGTTACATTTTTATGACATGTTACGTTTAAACTAGTACTTACTTATACCTTTATACAAATTACATTTAATCTATACAACATTACACAAATATATACAAGTTTTATAAAAATTACGAAATAGGAAATACCCCCCCTTGAGCTCCACAAGCCGGCCACCCCCCTCCCCCTATTCGCTACAAAATAATGTGTCTATCTTGCACCAAAAAGCCCTCAAACTTGATTTTCATGCAATTTTCTTTTACATCTTGTTATGAACTTTTAAACTAGAAGTAAAAATTGATGTAAGAACATTCTAGGACTCTAAAAAGCTATTGCATACAACATATGAACTTGTTAGGGTCATTTTTGTGTTTTGACAGATTGAAAATGCATGAAAATAGCAAGGTAAAACCATGAAAACTGGTTGATTAAAATTTTTAGTCAACTTAAAATGGGTGTAGCTTGGTCAAAAAATGATGGAGATGGCTAGTTATTTAGCCCTACATATAGCTCTTTGAGTTAACTATCAAACTACCATAGCGACAAGTCTTGTAAATAGGTTTAAGTCATTCAAAACTTACATGCAAGAAAAGTGTGCAAATCTATCATTTTTGGGACAGATTTGACACCTCATTTTGCACAAGCCATAAAATGGTCATACTTTATTGATTTTGCATGAATCCAACTCTGAGATTTCTTAATAAAAAATTTATTTAAAGATCTAAAGGTCCCTATAAACAAATCTTTGGTTTTGTGTCCCAATTATTGAGAAAAATCCAAGGTTTAAATTTGTTTTGTACATGCACAAATTTTTTCCTACTTCACATGTCCATAACTTGGTCATTTTTAAATAAAATTTGTTCATTCCAACTCTAACTTCATTTAATGTGTTATCTTTGAAAGCCCATAGGTTTTGATTGAAGAAACATACTTTTGTACCTCCATTCGGTCGTCGCAAATTTAGTTGTTAAGTGGACTGTTTTGGCATATTAGAACAATCAACTTTTTTGGTCATGTCTTACCCTAAAGATATCAATACTTGAAATTTAGCTGGAAAACAGTTTAATATGTTAACAAAAGTCTCCCAAAAAGCTAGAGCCTAAATCATTGATTTAGACCCTCGACATACGTGTTTTGTAAACGTGTCTAGAACTGAGCATGATTTTTGTTTAATCTATTTGTGTGGCTTTAAACACTTAATAAAATCCAAAAAAAATTCAGGGACTTATGTAAGACTCGAAGTGATCGCATTTTCAAGACAGATTATGATTTTATATGAAATGGTAAACATGACACTTAGTGATGAATCTAGCTAAATGACCTAACTAATAATCGACCTTTTTGTTCGAGCATATCGTTTAGGATCTAATAAGTATTACTAATTGCCTTAGGTCACGGTTAGAAGGTGTGAGTTCGTTGGGTTGCCTAGTTGGTCTTTGATTTTTGTTGAACTTGTACTCGTTGTCATACCGGATAAGGTGAGTTTCTCACAACCCCTATTTTCTTTCACTGTTTTTACTATTTTGGAGTGGAAAGTATGATGTGTTTTACTTAAATGGCCATGATTATACTTTTACGAACCTTTGAAAATGATTTGGAATTGATTGATTTATGAACTTGTTTTGTACTTACGAGTTTGATTTGTACTTATGTACTTTCTTTGAATTTATAAACATAGTATTGTATGCTTGTTTGATGCTGAGTACGCACTTCGCTACTTTTAGCTCACTTCTCGTCGTTCTGGGGCTGAGACGTTAGTACTTATGAATAGCGCGATTAGGAACCTAGCCATTCCTTACTACACCATACAAGGGTGCATAGTACTAGGACATAAGACTAGTATTTTATGCAACACTAGTAGAATGATAACTTATATCTAGTGTAGGTTTTGTCAGACTAGGGGTACATGATAATGTAACTGGTGCGGCTGAATACCTTAAGTAGTAACTAACTGCATAAATACTAGAGCATACATTCCATTACTTTATGTTACGTTACCTTCTGCAACGGGAACTGTCTTTGAGAACTTGAACTGTCGTTAGAAACTTGGATGTCTTTGGAACTATTTTGAAAACTGTCTTTGACACTATTCTATGTACATATTCCTATGAACTCACCAACTATTTTTATAGTTGAGCATTTTTATCATGCTTTTCAGGTGATCAACCAAAAGTGGAAACTTAAATGTTGTATTGCAATGGACATTCATAAATGTTGCTATCTTGGAAAACTCTTGTCTTATTTTGGAAACTCATGTTCGGAAAAACTATTTATGTATCATGTTCACCTTTTAAAGACTTGTGTTTGAAATGGATGTAATCCGTATAATTTTATTTTAATGTGAAGAATGCTTTTCTTCATGGACATTTATCAAAGATTGTATATATGTTTCAACCTCCTGAGTTTGTTGACTCTGCTCGGCGTAATCATGTACGTCACTTGCATCGTTCATGATATGGGCTTAAGAAAGCCGCGTGTGGTATGTGAGTTGTCCACCAACCTATAAGTTATGGGTCCATGCCTCGTTGGATTCATTTGTAAGATACACTATGAGGTGGTCTAAGGCGTGAAAAAATTGTTATTCGGAAGAAAGAAAGAAAGAAATCTCCCCCCTCGTGCTTGGTTTTAGCGGTTTGCTAGGTATGCTACTCGCGTCAGATTTTAGCATAGTAAATTCAACTCTTCACTGTTTGTGCTTCATCATGGGATATATATTGCTTATCTTTTTCTTTATGTGGATGATATTATCTTCACCGCATCCTACACTACATTTTTATAGCGGGTTATCTCTTCTTTGCTTGTGAGTTTGCTACGACTCATCTTGGTTCTCTCAACTATTTCCTTGGCATTTCTGTTACGCGCACTTCGCTAGGTATATTTCTTTCTGAGTCGACACACGTTAAGGAAATACTTGACCATGCACATATGGAGAAGTGCATCCCGTGCGGGACTCCGGTTGATACTTTCAGTATTGCACTTACACATGTTCTAATTTATTGTATGATGTTCAGCTGTGCATGATCTACGTGAGTCATACTTTGCTTCATTAAATTTTATTTTAGGCTTTGTTCATAGTACCCTTGATCATGGCCTTCAGCTTCATGCTTCTTTTACTCATCAACATACTGTTTATATGTATGCTGATTGGGTTAGTTGCTATGTTACTCGTCATTCTACTTCTGGTTATTATGTTTTTATTGGCGGCAAATTGTTGTCATGGTATGCCAAGCAACACGTTACTTTGTCTCAGTCTAGTACAGAGGCGGAATATTGGGTTGTTGTAAATGTCATTGCAGAGACAACTTGGATTCGCAACCTTTTACGTGATAGTTTTCTTTATTGGAAAAATAGATTCGAGACATATGTTAAATCAAAAGATCTAGATCTTTGGCATGTTATTAGCAACGGTGATTTTCAACCTATTGTACAAAATCCGGAAACCAAATTAGATGAGGTTATCCTTTTTGAAAAACAAACTGATGATCTCAAAAAGAGACTTACGATAAATAACGAAGCTAAAATGGTCATTTATAATGCCTTGCCTAGAAAAGAGTATGAAAGAATTTTCATGTGTAACATAGCAAAAGAAATTTGAAAAACTTTGTTAATCACCCATCAAGGTAATAATCAAGTCAAAGATAATAAGATCGACCTTTTGGTTCAACAATATGAACAATTCATCATTTCGAAAGACGAATCTATAGATAGTGCTTTTGCTAGATTTAACACTATTATTACTAGTCTAAAAGCTTTTGATAAACGTTATTCTAGCAAGAACTATGTTAGGAAGTTTCTTAGGGCTCTACATCCTAAATGGAGAGAAAAATTCACGACGATTAAAGAATCAAAAGACTTAACGTCACTATCTCTTGATGAACTTATCAGGAACCTCGAAGTTCACGAAATGATCATCAAGAAAGATTCTGAAATAGTCAACGCAAAAGTTGAAAGGAAATCTCTTGCTTTAAAGGCTAAGAAAGAATCTAGTGATGAAGAGTGTTCGACTTCTGGAAGTGAAGACGAAGAGTACGCCATGGCGGTAAGAGACTTCAAGAAGTTCTTTATGAGAAGAGGTAGATTCATGAGACAACCTCGGAATAACAAAAAGACATTCCAAAGAAGCCGTGATGACAAGAACGGTAAAAGTGATAGAAAAGGCTTTAGATGCGGCGACCCGAATCATCTTATTGGAGAATGTCCAAAACCACCAAAAGACTTGATGCGGTCGTCGTTAGACTTCTACATGAAGTTTTATAACTCCCTAGGCAGATCACCTAATCGTTGTAGTAGTAGTATAGGCAAGACTCAGGGGGTTGTTATCGTTCACTCGGGGAATAGGTTGGGAAGGCTTGATCACGGTCTAACAGAATTCTAAGGGTGGAAAGAAGATTATTTTTGTATTTTTATATTTTATGAAAGCAAGTAAAATCATATATTGGAGATGTTGGTTGGTTTTAGCTATTAAACTAAATATTAACTACGCTACTGGTGATAACAATATAATAAAAGATTGTGTTTATTTAATCTTGTATTACTCCCTAGATTGCTTCTCCTAGTGTTGTTGCTTTGTCACACTTGTGATGATCTATGTAATTATTTCCTAAGTCATGAACGAATTACACGAACCCGCCGTCTATTTAATATTCCGTTTAGGCAACGCACAAGTAAGGTAGTATGAAGACTATTACAAGACCCCTAAGAGTATATTAAATGCATGTGAAATATATTAAGAGTACATCAACCATATAAGGGGGCAAGGTAGTACGAAGACTGTTAACCGATGGTATCCTTTCTACACAATCATGTTTTCCTAGACATATCAACCGCGATACAGACAAAAGCTGGTTTTCTAAGACCTAACATGCATATCCATCACAAGAAGCAACACCACTAAGATCTACATTCTAGGTTTCATACAATCATAAATAAACACAATAGGAGGTTTAGCTAAGCATGTTATAGATAAAGCAAGAACAGATAAGAATCACACAACAAGACATATTGAATGATTAAATAAGTCTTACTTGATTAAAACATGAATTGAAGGAAGTAGAATAGGGTTTTTAGGCCTTAAAATCGTCCCTAACAACTGCTAAACAAACTAGGGTTCGTACCTTTTTTTATTCTAAAGTTACACCCTTAAAACCCTAAATTCGGGTTTGTATATATCGGAAAAATGCCGTGACGGCGTCGCGTTTTAGTCATGACGCCGTCATGAAAGAGAATATTCTAGATAATAGGTTGGGTCATGATCTCTGACGCCATGGTGGAAAGTGTGACGCCGTCGTGGGATGCGTTGTGACAGCGTCACGTAGAAACTATGACACCGTCTCTAGCTGCTGAGAACATAATCTTGAGAAATGTTGGTGTAGGTCCGTAGTCTTGTCTGTTTCTTCTCCAAATGAGCCCAAGTCACATGTAATTCTTCCAAATGCTCTCCAAATGTGAAATACCTGAAAAGGAACGATTAAGTACCTATTTTGGGCATAAATGCACGATTTAGGGGGTTAAAGGACCTTGAAAAAGTATATAAAATGACACCTCATTAAATACCCCTACACTTGGGATTTGCTTATCCTCAAGCGAATGGGCTTTTCTACCTAGACAGTAGCAATATGAGGGTCATTTTACCTACTCTTTAAAAGTATTTTACAACACAACCTTCTAGACCTCGTAAGTAAAATCACGGAAAATATATACTAGCACCTCACATAAGTGTTTGGGATTCTCTCTTTCACTAGGGTGTATAATAAATTATAACATAAGGGGGAAACAGAAAATCAACACTCATTACCTGTCATAGCATATAAATTACCATAGGCTTGGTAAAGGATCAAACCTCTACCGCTGGGCGCAAGCATTATTTATTACTATCTAAGAGGTCTTTTAAAGGGTTGTAGGGAGTAGGTGTAAGATAACATATAATGGAAACAAAAGCGGATGGGATACATTTGGGTGGCTTTGGGTAAATTTAGAGTGGAAGGGTTAGCTAATTATTTACAAGAATACACTTTGGTTTGGTTGCTAAGCCAAGACTCAGGCAAAGATCTACAAACTTTACACAACTCTACATCAATCTCTTTCTTTTTCTTTTCTATATTTTTTAATAACATAATACATCATAACTTGGGGTTTATAACACGTACCCCTACACTTGAGCTTTTACATACTTTACAAATGAACTATTCTATGACCCGATTTAAGGTGGATCAAAATAACATAGAGATCATCTAACAAATGTATGGGGGTATTGACTTAACTTTTCTTCCCCATTCTTCTGCGAAATAAATTCTACCATGAATCCTAATCGTCCCAAAACAGTATTTACAAGGATAAGGACTTAGCAACCGTGTACTCAATAATTAACTTGGGTTAAAACAATTACTAAAAGCGAGTACATACAAGGTAGGCTAAGGCGATTTGGGTGTAACAATTGGTTTAAAGGTGACAATACTCTTCATTAATAGTCTGGCTTAACCAGAAAATTATGAGAACCGTGAAAAAGGATAGGCTCAAAGGGTTGTGCTAGGGGTATCCTGCACTAAAAATGAGTGCATGGCAAGGGTGTGGGATAGTTATATGATCGGTGTGACCATCATAACAATTACAGGTTTAGAACATGGGTTAATCCTAATGCCTCTTATCAAGAAAATCCTAATATTCACTATGCGGTCTCGGGATGCATCACAATAACAAGTTCAAGAATTTAATATGCTACCGCTACACTCTCATAATCCTAAGTAACCAATACTAATGTTCTAGAAAAGGTGACAAAACCACGCATACACATCCGTAATGACGGAATAGAAACACATGATTGCTCACTCCTTAACTCGAACAAGCTAAAGGTATAATATCTTAGGGCGAACCTCACATTTTGGGGATGGAATTTGAGGGTTTTTGTGCTCGTAATATAAATTCCTATCCATGAGACGCTATTAATACTCGATTTTCGTCGGTATGTGTCATAAATTTTTTTTAATTTGGGTCAAAATTACCTCTTATGCTATGTTTCTATATATTACCCATAATTTTAAGGACATAGCAAATGGCAAATGAAAGAATAGTTTCTAAGGCTTATTTTTTCCCCTACACTTAAGTTGAACATTGTCCCTAATGTTCTATAGAAGTACCTGTAAGAATGATTAAAGGGAAAAGAAAACAAGGAAAAGAAACTAGTATTCCCTTATTTGCTCAATAATGGAGAAGAAACATGCGATAACTGGTTAAATCGTCCTCCAATAATCGTCCAATGAAAACATCCTAAGATCTTCCAAGCTTTTTCTTGTCAAATATAACCTGTAATCAAAGACAAAGACAACTACACCAAGCGTAAAATCCACGGGTGAATGATAAGTACAACCTCATTAACTAAGTTTAGACTCTATGAAAGCAATAAAGATAGGATGAGAGTAATGACATAGTCATAGGTTCATGCAGATTTATAAGGGAATTACAAATTTTAAATGTTGCACAAGTTATAATTTCAGAAATAACTTGGTCCAAAGGTTCTACCTCCATTGGGATTTCTATAGTCTCTTCTACTTCTTTCGAGTGAGTCATGGGCGGTGTGTGTACCTCAACTGATAGGAGGAATTGTGGGGTACTTTGTGGGCTTGGACTATCCACCTTATCCTCCATCATATCTAGATCACTTATGGGCTCATCATCTAACCATGCCATGTACTTAGGCATCCTAACCATAACTATCTCACATTCTAAATCCTTGTTATATGTTCTCTTAGGTTGTGACTTATGCAATTTTATCATGTCATCTAACTTACGGGTCATTGCTGTGGAGCTCTTCTCAAAAGTTTGATGCAATTGGTCACTTTTCCTTAGGGTCTCACCAACAAAATTTGATCCTAAACACGAAGGTTGTTCATACAAATACATCCTAGGTGAAGGCTCATATGGTTCTTTAATTTCACTAGGTTATGCATTTTGTGTGCGAGGATATTCTACTCCACCATTCATCATTTTATATATTTCCTCGAGATTCTCTAAGTCGCTTTTAAAATCTTCTAGATAATTTTCATGGTAATATTGTATGAAGCACTCAAATTGTTCTTCCGTTAACGACTCAAGTGTGATTTCATCTGCCATGGTGACGAATGAAATATTTACGAACAACTACATAAAGAAGAGATAGACTAAAAGAAAGCTACTTGACAAGAAATTAAATCTCACTTGATAGGAATCTTGTGAGTAGACCTAAGCTAGATTGAATCCAAAACCAAAGCTATTCCCCGGCAGCGGCACCAAAAACTTGTTACGGTCGTCATTAGACTTCTACATGAAGTTTTACAACTCCCTATGTAGAGCACCTAATCGTTGTAGTAGTAGTATAGGCAAGACTCGGGGGGTTGTTATCGTTCACTCCGGGAATAGGTTAGGAAGGCTTGATCACGATCTAACAAAATTCTAAGGGTTGAAATAAGATTATTTTTGTATATTTATATTTTATAAAAGCAGGTAAAATCATATATTGGAGAGATTGGTTGGTTTTAGCTATTAAACTAAATATTAACTACGCTACTGTGATTATAAGAGCGCCACAGTAATTCTTGTTGGCATAGCCTCATTGTAACCCAACACAAAGTTTTGCAACATGTCATGCAGATTATTACGAACATCCTTGATAGTACCATTACAGAACTTGTATAACTCATCAGCTTTCATTAGTCTCTTTTGGCTTTTCCTGTTTAAATAGACAACTCCTCTTGGTTTATCAAAGATGGTGTACGGTTCCTTGACTGAGATTCCATCACATTTAGTCTGTGGCTTGATGATGTTGAGCTTCTTTTGGTAACTCTACGCTCCAAGCAGCACATCCTCTACCCTCTTTTGAATAATGATGCTTCTGGTAAACATACGAAGAGCATTTACCAGATGAATAATTTGATCACCCAAGAGGTTGTAAATCTTACGTTGAACATAGAGTACAAACAAGTCTTCAATATCATTTAAGTGAAGTCTGGAGAAATCAGCTTCTCTGAATGAATATTCTTTCAAATCTGCTCTTCTGACAACTATCTCTTTCAAGTAACCATATCCAAATTGATAATCTATCGATAACCTGACAACACCTAAAATCTGCAAATGTGAGAAGACTTCATGCGGTGACTTGGCTGCAATTCTTGATCTGTAGAATAGCTGACGTTTAGGACTCCAGTGAGAGATTCCAAATGCAACATACTTGTCATACGCCACTTTTGTTGAGCTCCACAAACTTGGAATCATGTCTTCAATGAATTTCAGATCATACTTGACAGCTTTTGTCTTAGTAACTCATGCAACATATTTCCGTTCCTTGTTTCATGTCTTTAATTATTCAAGATCGTTATTAAAGAAGTAATTAACAAGAACGGTTAGATTACATGGGAGACCTTGTAGAGGAAGAGGATTGGTCATATCGAATGGGCATCTATCTCCTTCTGGATTTGTCCAATCTAGCTTATCTGACAGTGCTAAATAACATTGTTCAATGTTGTATTCTAGTTTAATCCGGTTTCTGCAAGTTCCTTTGAGCAACATGAATGTTGGTCCTTCTAAGTCTGCCTTGGTAATTATGTCATTCTTGAGACGATTCATTGTGAACTTGGTTAAGTCAATTGTAGAACCCATTAAGTCATTAAATGTGAATGGATCCTTTTCTGCATACACCAGATCATTAAACCACGTCTGTTCTAGTCCATCATCAAAATTAGGTTCTTTGTGCCAATTTGGGTCAGGAGTTTAAGGCCTTGGAGATTGCTTAAACCACTTGGACCTATCTTGACATGGAGCAACATCATCATGTGGATGTTCATCATCATTAACCACTTCATCTTCAGCTAGTTCTTCATCATCCATTGCCATCATTTGGACAGGCTCTTCAATTGTTTCATCTGCTTGCACAGACTTATCAAGTTTTGAAGATTTAGATGGAGTTGTACCTTTCTTAGAAGAAGTAGGTTGATCTTTGGTTTTCTTAGAAGAAGGTGCATCAGAATCTTTCCTTTTCTTCTTCTTGGAATCTTTTTCAGCATCTGTAGGAAGGTCCTGATCATGATCATCCCTACGTCTCTTCTTCTGAATGGGTGATTCTTCTAGCTCCTTGTCCATGTCATCCTCATCAACACTTAGTGATACTGCAAAAGCATCACACAGAGCTTTATGTGCTGGATGTGTGTTGTATGCCTCGCTTTCCCTTATCATCTTGAACAATTTATCCTTCTCATCATAAGTATCAAGAGCTGTTCGATCAAACGGTGTTGCTGAGTACTTTGGCAAGCTCTTCTTGGCTGCTTTCTCCATTTTGATCTTACCAAAATTTGGAATATGTTTTGGTAGAACATTCTTCAAGTGAGCTTTAACGGACATATCAATTGCCTCGAGAAGATTGAAACTGGACATTACATGGACCTTCTTCTCAAGTATGGTGTAACACCCCCAAAAATTACAACGTAGCGGAATACCACTTTGGGGTGCTACTTCATAATACAAGCACACGAGTCCCAGTAAACGACCAAATGGTACGTTTATAGAATAAGAATTTGTTCAATTTATTTAAGGAAAATCAGAGTTACATAGGTCCCAAATAACTTTTAAAATTTCTTTTCTAATAAGTGACAGCACGACTCTCTTACAAATCCTATTTTTATAAAATGAACAAATTTTAATCCAGAAACAGTCCCCGTTATCAGCGTTCCGTTCCTTCTAAGCTATCAACAGCTCCTAAACCTGAGATACATGCTTAAAAACGTCAACAAAACGTTGAGTGAATTCATAGAGTTTACAAATAACAACCAGAACACATATTTGGTTCTACAAAAACAACTATAACATTGCTTGCAAGGCAAGTTATATCATGATTTCCACTAACATGAGCCCGTGTACCGAACCTTAACACATTTATCATTTAGGATAAAATGCTGACCGGGAAGTATGCCACCACCCCTAGTCTCAACACAAAATGTCCGTTATAAGGTGTTCACCATCGGATTTAGACCCCGGACAGGGTTGTCAAACCCAATAGATCTATTTAATACATTTAGCGTTTACCTCCTCGGTAATTAACGAGCATACGACAAAGGGCATATACTCATAGTATGAAATCATATTACATATCAAAACACATCACATCCAATTTTCAAAACAACATGTATCCCCCTCGTAGGTTATAAAACATTTAAAACGGTTCAAAAGCGAAGCTATGAACTCACCTTAGTCGAAGTCGAAGATCAAAACAACCGAGACAATCCCAAGACGTCGTAACAACGAACTCAACCACGACCTATAATTTATGTTGCTCGATTACTATACAATAAGGTACGATCGAATAGTGCGTACATCACAACTATTAAAACGATATAGATATACATACATATGTGATGAGAAATCCACTTGTGCGTCCTAGATCCTATTACCCCATAAAATTGAGTTACGGCCTTTATTTACACGTTACGATACTTTACTTAAAACCTTTCTATTTTCGGAAACTTTCTATTTTTAAAAAGTTGCTATTTTCGGGAAGCTACCATTTTTAGTAAGTCCCGTCATATAATTATATTTATAGAAATATTTATTTACCTCGTCGTACTTTCGACACCCAATTTGGTTATTAATTACTCGTACCGGAGTTATATCCCGTATATTACAAAAGTTACTATTTTTAGAATTCTCCCCGTTCATAAAAATTATTAAGTCTAAAATGTTATATTTGTAATAATAATAGTGTTTATTGTTTTTATAAACATCGAACAAGTCTCATATCAACCAGTTGACCTTCAAAAGTCAACGTTGGACTTTATTTGACTTTTACTATTTATATATATATATATTCCTAAATCTGAACCGTCCAAAACGACCCACTATATCACATTTTCATGACTCGGACTCTAAAGAGATTTTATGCAAAATGACGTTCCAGACAACTTTTTAGCTTTAGTCGAGACGTGAGTCTCAACATAAAATGACCAAAATGCCCTTACGGGATTATGTTGGAAACTTATTATATTTTTAATATATTGCAGAAATTTGACTTTCAGTTTTGACCCGTTATCATGCGATTTTAAAACTAACAAACCTCGTAGCAAAGTAAAACATCATTCCGAACAACTTTCGTGTTTTGCCGGAAGGCTAAAACCGACTCGAAAGTGCTCAAATCGGACGATCAAATTTCTGTCAGCTTTTAATATTTATTACAAGTACTGAATTTTCTATCTTAAAGTGTATATCTCGATTTCGCTCTAGATTCTTCGTTATTAGGAGTTAGAAGCTCCATTTTATATCAAAACGAGCGTAAAATATGCTCTATCTTATTTTCCAAACAAAAATCAAATTTTACAAAATTTCGGACCCTGAAATACGTGTCCAGTTTTCTGCCCAATTCTACGTGCTACAAAACGAGCCAAAATCCATTTTTCGACCCAAAAATCCATTCACGGCCTATCTAAAATAGCCTATAACCAATATCCACATCTTTCAATCGCCCAATATCTTAATCTAATCTAATCGACGCAAGTTTCGTCGGATTTCATCACATGCATATATCGATAATCAATCAAATCACAAAATAAACACAATACTAGTAATTAGTATACTTACAAATAGGCGGACCTTTGTCCTTTGTATCCTTCGCGTAGCCGAAACCAACCCGACACAAAACCGTAACTTTTCCAATTAAACCAACTTCCAAAATACATTTATCTATCATTTATACAACCATTTATCAACCGAAAAGGCTTGAAACTAACCCGAACCCAATCTCCACGAAAACTTAATGCATGTCGTGTTTCTTTAGTGGGATATGTAGGTATTGTTGATCCCAAACTATGATCGATTCTTTAGTTTGTAAAGGTTATGTTACTTTGGATAAATCCTAAACAACTATGGTAGAAACTTTGTAAATACTAAAGAGTATGCGGAATCTACTCTTCAATACTTAGAAGAATTATGAATGTAACAATAAATATAATTGAACAAAGATGTAACAAAAAGCTTCAATATTATTAAGATCAATAATACGAGTACTCTGTCTAGTACTGGGGTTTACAACCTTAAAACTATATCAAAATGATTTCTAGATGAGAGATATGTATATACTACATGCCTCAGGATCTGCTTTTATACACCAAGGAGTCCTACAAGGCTTACAATACTTTCCTAAGATATCATGATCTTTTCTATAAACAAACGTAATCTCTTAAACAAATAAGTTATACATATCTTTTTTACAAATAACTAATACTTATCTTCTTAAGTATTTTTGTTATCCAATCAATCTTTATCTCTCCTCTGATAAGTCTTTGATCTCATCTCTATCAGTATAAATCCTTCCAGCAGTTGTTATCACTCAGCAGTTGTAACTTATAACCAGCAACATTAACTTTTGTATCAGCAGCACTAACTGAGCACAAGTAGTTGTAACTACTTAGAATATTTTCTTCATTCTTCACTGGTAGTACTAAGTTACTTTAGCAGTACTAACATATACTAGTAGTACTAAGTTACACTAACAGTAGTAACTTTTATACTAGCAGTACAAATTAGTTAGTAGTATTTCTTCCAAGTCTCTGAGCAGTCTTAACTTCCATTAGTAGTAGTAATATACACAAGCAGTAGTAACTAACATTACTAACTACTTAGCATATTTTTCACTAGGATTACTAACAATACTGAGTTATGCTTGACAACACTAATATATACCTGAGCAGCATCTACTCTAGCTTTTATATGCTCATCTATCTTCTGCTTCTTTGAATTATCAGATTCAAGCTCATCTCCTGCTCTTTTAGAACTTCCTTCTGTTCTTGTCTCACTGCCTTTCACCACCTCTGAATCCATAGGAACAAATGAATTTACCTGTTTGTATGCTTTGTCAAAGAGCTTCAGAATTTCTTCATAACTCCTTCCTTTCAGCTAATTTTGCTTGTATCTACCCATATTCTTCATGAATGTACACATTCTATTCCTTATCTGAGCTTTGGTAGGTGGTTTACTCCTTTACTTTGTTGCTCTCTGTGCTGCAAAGAACTTTTTCCTTTCACCTATCATTTCTACTAACATTCTTAACCTTTCTTTAATGGAATATTGTTCTTGTTCTTCAACTTGGAGTCTTGCAGCTAATTGCTCATCAGCTTTAATCATAGCTTAAATGCTATCAAATTCTTCAATAACTGCTGCTCTGCTAGCTTCTTCTTGTGTAACTCTTTCTCTTTCCATTCTTTTCAACTCTGCTTGTTCTTCAGCATGCATTCTAAGTGCCAATTCTTCATCAAGCTGAATCTGTGTCTTTCTCCCTATTTTCTTCTCAGGCTCAGGCTCCACCATTTTGCCTTTACCTTTGTCTTTGCTTGATGGTTGTGCTGGAGAAACTATTGGTGTAGATGCATATGCTTGCTCCTCCTGATCATGAAAGACAATTCCTTTAGCCCTTGTTCTTGTGTTGGCAGGAGTAACTGTTGTAGCAGTAGTTGTAACAGCTTTAGGTTTTGCACTTTTGATCTCTATCAAAGTTTGAGCAAGAGTTAATTCTTCTGGAATTCCATCACTGGCAGTAGTAACTACTTCACCGGCAGTAGTAACTGGATCAACAACACTAACTGGAATTGAGCTTGTAGTTGGAGCAGCATTAACCATAGGCTCTTTAAATACCTCTTCACCATCAAAAATGCCAGTATCAAACATCAAGTCTTCATCATTTCTCCCTTGAGTCTCATCAATCAAGGTCACCTCTGCATTAGCATCAAGATCAGCTATTTTCCTTCCCTGTTTGGATGCATCCTCCAGAGCACCAAAACTAGCTTCATCAGAGGATTCAATCCTTTATGACAAACCAACCTTGTACAACCTTTTAGGCTGGTAATTTTGGGACATCCTTTTCTTCTCCAGCTTCCTAATTCTCTCCTTCAATTTGACAATCTTTGTAGCTTGAGAAGTATTTGTATTTTCTAGGGCAAGAACCCTATTAGACAGTTTTGTACAAAGATCCATCAATTCATTAAGTTGCATTAGATCCTTACCACTTTGAGATGGATCATAGGAAGGTGTAAGGATATGTTCCTCATTGGTAGCCTCATTAGTGATAGGCTCTGTAGGACCACTGTCCTTTCTCTGTTTCCTTCTTAACTGTTTCTTTTGAGGCCTAGATGATGATGGTTGAGTAATAATAGGTATGGGATGGGAATTAGTAGGAGCAACTGAATCTTCACCCATGTCTTCTGAAGCTTGAATCATCATAGATTGAAATAGAGGTGTGACTTTATCAGAAAAACCCTTTCTAGGCCTCTTCATGTTAGCAAAAACCTTCTTAGTGTCGGAAGTTGTAACATAAATCCATTTATGTTTGGACATTCCACCAACTTGTTTGTCCAGGAACACTTGTACAAACCTTGGATACATAAGAAATTTAACCCCACCCTCCAAGTTCTTTACCATATTGTCAAAAATGTACTTGGAAAAGTTAAATTTTTGGTTTGTGGCAAGACAAATGATGGCAGATGCCATAGTGCTACTAAATTCATTCCAAGCTGTAGTCTTAGCAATAAGGCATTGCAGAATTGTATGGATAAGAAATTTCCATTGGAATGAAAAATAAGCTTTATAGAATGTAAGCTTTTGAGTAAGATTTTCATACCTCATTCTTGTCAGTTCTTCAAAGATGGTAGCAGTAGGCAAACAATCAGTACCCTCAGCATCTTCAAACTTAAGATCACTTCTTACACTCATCTCAGTAATGATCACCTTCTTCTTATCTACTAGGGCTTGTATCTGACGTTCCCCATTAACTGTCTTAGCCTTGGCAGTTGCCCAGAACTGTTCAATACATCTAGTATAGATGGTGGGATTAACCGTTAACACATATTTGATAGATTTTCATTCTATTAAATTAATAATTCCCTCAAACCCATCACTTTCTTTGGATTTCTCCAAAAACGCAACCAAATTGTAAGTTTCAGCAAACTTAGGGTTCGACATTATTTTGGGTTTTGATGATGAAGGATAAAATTGAGTTAGGGTTTATGATTAGAGAGTATATCAAGGTGTAAAATCAATTGAATGAGTAATTGAAACCCTTAATCAAAGCATTTATGAAATCACCCTCAACAACATTAACTTGTACTGGCAGCATTAAGTTAAGACTAACAGTATTAATTAACTAAGCAGTAGTAAGTGATGCCTGGCAGTATTAACTTATGCTTAACAGCAGTAAGTGTATACCTATCAGTATGAACTAATACTGGCAACAGTAAGTTTATGCTTGGTAGCATTAACAATGAGACACCAGCATTAACTCCAATTTCATTCCAAAAAGTATTTCCATCATTAATTTTTATTCTCACAAGCTCTCTTTCTGTTTTTAATCTCACAATATCTCTCATTTCTTTTTCTCACCAATTCACTCTATCTGTTTATATATCACACAGCTCTCTTTTTGTTTTTCACTTTACTATTTCTCTCATTTCTTTTTCTCACCAATTTACTCTGTCTGTTTTTGTTATCCTAAATAAAAACCACTTTTGTACAAAATTCCATCAATTCTTTTAGTTTCATGCTGTCCTCCCCACTTCTAAGTATGTTAACTTTTGAGAGAGGTACATCATTGGATTGTTTAGATGCAGCCTCAAACCTAATTTGAGCTTCTGCATCCCCCAATATGGTATCTTGGCACCTGGTACCACTACCTGAACCAGTTCTCTGAGGAAGAGATTCATTAAGTGTTGCCATAGATTAGGTCCTATTTATGTTACCACTGTCCTGCTCTGTATCTAAGCTAGCAGCAGTAGTGGCAACCCTTTCCATTATGTCTCCCATCTCCTTATAGATAGTCTCATCTGTTACAAGGGTAGTAGGTCCACTAGACTGAGATATCTCAGTGGCCCTTTTTGGCTTTCCTAGGTTTTTGAGTCTTTTTGGGTTAATATAATGATGGAATAGTGATTGGTTCAAGATTAGATGGTGAAGCAGTTGTGGATGTGTGTTAGGGTTCAGTAGGATTTCCTGACCCTTCACCCACTTCTGCTTGATGTTATGCAGCTTTTCCATTTTAGTACAAACATTCTTGTGTATAATCAGCTTTATATTAACACAATTAACCTCTCCTTAATCAATACTTCATAGGTTAAGCATTCCAATACTTGTAGTCAGATATTGAAATCTCCCAACATCAAATGCTTTGGTGAGTAAATCTGCAACATTCTGATCTGTGGGAATCTTGATCATCTGAATAAGCTTCTTATTAGAATCCCTGATGAAGTGATGTCTAATTTCAATGTGCCTAGTCTTTGAGTGAAACACCAGATTTTTAACTATGCAGATGGTGCTTTCATTGTCAATGAAAATCTTGGTATTCATGAAATTGTATCCATAATCTAGCATTTGATTTTGAATCGAGAGTACTTGTCCACAACAACTAGCAGCAGCTACATACTCTGCTTCAGTAGTAGAGTTGGCAACAATAGTTTGCTTCTTACATTGCTAAGAAATCAATCTTCTTCCAAGAAATTGACAACCTCCTGTTGTGGATTTCCTATCTAAACTTGTACCAGCATAGTCACTATCAGTATAAGCTTCCAAATCAAATGGTGAGTCCTTAGGATACCAAAGGCCCAATTTAGGTTGACCTTTCAAGTATCTAAAGATTCTTTTCACAGCATAAAGATGTGAAACTTTAGGTATGACTTGGAATCTTGCACAAGCACATACAACAAACATTATATCAGGCCTAAAAGCTGTGAGATACATCAATGATCTAATCATTGATCTATATAAGTGAACATCAATATCTTTAGCTTCTACATCCTTAAGCAATGGCTTTGAAGTCTCCATGGGTGTGCTTGCTATCTTCACAGTTGAAAAGCCAAACCTATTCAAGATTTCATCCATATATTTGTCTTGGATAATAAAAATCCCATCTTCTTTTTGCTTCACCTGCAATCCTAAGAAGAAGGTGAGTTCACCTATAGAACTCATCCGGAACTTCTTGTGCATCAATTTCTCAAACTCATTGCATAACTCCTTCTTAGTAGATCTAAAAATGATATCATCTACATATAGTTAAACTAGTAGAATATCACCTTTGACCTTCTGTATGAACAAAGTCTTATCTATTGTCCCTCTCTGAAATCCATTTTTCGATAAATAGGTAGACAAAGTCTCATACCAGGCTCTAGGAGCTTGATGTAGACCATATAATGCTTTTTTTACCTTATAAACTCTGTCAGGGAACTCTGGATCTTCAAACCCTGAAGGTTGACAGACATAAACCTCCTCTTCAATCTTGCCATATAGGAATGCACTCTTCACATCCATCTGGTATACAACAAAGTCTTTGAATGAAGCATAGGCTAAGAACAGCCTAATTGCTTCAATCCTAGCAACTGGAGCAAAAACCTCATCATAATCAATTCCCTCTTCTTGAGTGTAGCCCTGTGCAACCAACCTTGCCTTGTTTCTAATCATAATACCTCTCTCATCTTTCTTGTTTCTGTATACCCATTTTGTTCCAATGGCCCTCTTGCCATATGGTAAATCCACCAATGTCTAAACTTGTTGTAATTTGAATTGTAGAAGCTCTTCTTGCATAGCTTCTATCTAGCTTGGATCTTTTAATGCTTGGATTACCTTCTTGGGCTCTTCCTGAGATAGGAAACAGGCAAACAGATAAGTATGAAGGTCTTCATGAGTTTTCCCTTTATAAACAGCACTAATACATCTTTGTTCATTTATAGTCTTTGTCATTCTCCTTGTCTGTACACCAGACTGCACATGACCAATCATATGATCAAGTGAATGATCTTTATGGATTCTTGTATTTGGAGTAAAAGGAACTAGATATGTGGTAGTAATGTTGCACATATCCACATCTGTTTCATCACCAAGGAAATCAGCATGAGAGGCTTCTGGTGGAGCAGTAGTAACTAATGGGTTAACAATATTAATATTTAGACTACCATTATTAATATTTGTACTGGAAGTATTAATACTTGGCCTAACAGTATTAACATCTTGAGTATTATTTTCAGGCCTCTCTTGATCAGTTCCACTTTCTTTACTTACTCATTCATCATCCTTCTTTCCAGAATCACTAGAAGGTTGTGGTTCCTCATTGCTAGTATTCTTTAAAGAAGAATCAAATAGTGAACCATCTTTCCATAGTGGCATCAAAATGTAGTTTTGGCTAGATCTTGTCTCCTTGCTTGAATGACCTGCACCAATACTTTCTTTTGTACCTACAAAATCATTAGAGTTTGTACCTGCAACAACTGGCACATAATTCATGGATTTTGTTAGAACATCAATATCAAACAGCCACTTTGGTCCATCACCTGCAATAATAGGCTTATCCTCCAAGAACCTAACATGCAAGTTTTCTTCTACTTTTCTGGTTCTAATGTTGTATACCCTAAAAGCCTTACTATTTAGTGAGTATCCAACAAAGAATCCTTCATCAAATTTTCCATCAAACTTTCCTAAATAATCCAAGGTATTAAGAATGGTAACATGACACCCAAATGGTCTCATGAAGCTTAGAGCATGTGTTCTTCCTTTAAATAGTTCATAAGGGGTCTTGTTGTGAGGCTTAACTACTAATACCTTATTCTGTACATAGCAAGCAGTATTAACTGCTTCAGCCTAAAATATAGTGGATAACTTAGAGTCAGCTAACATGGTTCTGGCAGCCTCAATCAGTGTCCTATTTCTCCTTTCAGCAACACCATTTTGCTGAGGAGTTCTAGCTACACTAAATTCCCTCTTAATGCCTTTATTTTCACAAAAATCATTCATAACACTATTCTTGAACTCTGTCCCATTGTCACATCTGATTATCTTAACTTTCTTATCAACTAGATTTTCTATCTCAGTTATAAAGCTCTTAAGAATGCTACTAGTCTCATCCTTAGATGCTAAAAAGAAAACCTAAGTAAATCTGCTATAATCATCAGTGACAACTAACCCATATTTCTTATGCATTAAGCTGCTCACAAAAGTAGGACCAAACAAATCCATATGCAGCATGAATAAAGGTTGAGTAATAGAGTTCTGAATATTGGACTTACAAGAGGCTTTGTGTTGCTTTCCCTTAAGGCAAGCAACACAAGTTTGGTCATTTTTCAAAATGTTTTGTAGGTAAACCTCTCACAAGATTATCCTTAACAAGTTTATTAATGGTTTTAAAATTTATATGACATAGCCTCCTATGCCATAGCATTGATTCATCAAGTGTGGCATTTGCAACAAGACAAGTTAAACCCTCTTTAGGAACAATATTCTTCATATCAACACTGTACATGTTGTTCTTTCTAGGAACCTTAAGTAAAACCTGACTTTCATCAGGTAACTTAAAGTCAGAGAAAGAACAAAACATCTAGTGTCAATACAAAGAACACTGTTCTTGTTGTCACACATTTGTGAAACACTAAAAAGGTTAAACTTTAACTCTTTGACAAAGTACACATCCTTAAAATAAAGCTTACCAGTTTTAAGAGTTCCTTTACCAGTAATTTTTCCTCCTTTGGCTCCACCCCCAAATGTAACATATCCTCCATCAAATTCCTTGAAGTCTGAGAGATAAGACATGTTGCCTGTCATGTTCCTTGAGCATCCACTGTCAACATATCCTTGATCTTCTTTTTGTAGATGACTCTGCACATAAAAATAAGGAAATTAGTTTCCTTTGTGGACCCAAGCCATCACTGACTTGGATCCGCCTCGTACATCAATGTAATTATGTCTTTTCAATGTAATTGATGCACCATTATGTTTGGTAGGTCTCCAAACCCAACATGTTGAGGCCTTAACAGCATTAACCGGATTTGCCCTAACAACATTAACTACTGCTGAATTTAGCCTAGCAGTATAAAATCTTCCCTTAGCAGTATTAACTTTTTGGCTAAAATTTCTGTTAGTGAATGTTATTCTTGTTTGATAGGGTCTCTTTACAGTTGATTGTGCTGATTTAGAAAATGGTAACATTGGTCTAGCATTATAAACTGTAGTTTTGGGATGAGCAGTATTAATAGGCCTAGCAGTATTAAGTGGTCTTAGGCCAGTTCTCATTAAAACTGCTCTTGGAGCCATGTTCCTGTGAGCACTAAGGTGAGCCTTTTTAGCAGAATAGTTGTAATTCACCTTTGTATAATTATTCCCATATACCACCCTTTCCCTTTGATGGTAATTGTAGTTAGCCTGCACATGGTCAAAACTTCAACAGACAAAACAAGCTTTATTGTACATCACAAAGTCACTTCCTAGATGTTGGGATTTTTGATTATTCCAATTTCTTTGATTTCCCCTAGGACCTTGTCACCTGTACATTTCAGCATACTTAACTGGTTTCCTAACTGGTTTTTCTTGTTGTTTAGGTCTAACAAATTCTACCTTAGCAACAGTAGGAGAAACAGTTTTCTTTTCTATCTTATCATTTGACACCAACTCCTTAACCAATGGGGTATCAGGAGATTCACTAACCTTATTAGAAATATCTTCACTAATACTCTTACTAGTCTTAGGTCTATATCCTTCAAACTCATGCTGTTGGAACTCCTCTAGACCAGAGTTGGACAAATCAACCTTTGGAGGTGAAAATAACCCTACAGGGGGAGGTGGAACAACATTATAGCTTACAAATCCTACATCCTTTTCTACTTTTATCAGTTATCCGACTCCCTATTAATTTGTCTAAACTCTTTGAAGCATTATCAAATTTTTCAATTTTAAGTTGATAGCTTTCTTTTTCTTGCTTAAGCTTTTCTAACTCACTTTTAAGCACACTAATTTCTGAGTCTTTATATGAGATATCTCTTTTTAGTACAGCAATTTGTTCACAAAACATAACTTCATTCTTTTTGTAAAAGACAACTTGCTCTTCTACAGATGCTAACCCTCTTTTATAATTAACTAAATTGAACTCAGATTTGTTAAACTCTATTCTTAAATCATCAAGTTGAGTTTTAAGAGTTTCAAAGCTTTTTAAACAGGTTTTTGAACAAGTTTTGTCATTATGTACCTCAGAGTCTGAAAAAGCCATAAGAGCCATGTTTGTAGGGACTTCATCATCTGCCATATAGCTCCAGTCAAAGCTAGCTCCATCAATAGCCAACATTGCTTTGGAAGAAGCGTCTTCCATATTTATAGTCCTTTTAGAGATGTCTTGATTCCGGTTATAACTTTCTTGATTCCAAGGTCCTCTACACTCTCTTGCAAAGTATCCCAACTTGTGGCAGTTGAAACACTCCACCTTGGACTTGTCATATCCAGCTGTGTCACTCCCATTGATAATGATCTTTCTACCAGTTTTCTAGAAAAACCTTCTTGTCCTCATGCTTAGCAATGCTAACTGCCACTTCAAATCCATTTCTTCTAGGTCATCTTCATGGATTTGTTCAAGGTCCTCATGTACAAGTTGAGACCCGTTAGGTTGATTGGCCAAAAATGCATAAACAGTGGCATCACTTAAGTTAGTAGTACTAACTTGAGTGCTAGAAGGACTGACTTGAGTGCTAGCAGTACAAACTTCATTAGCAGTATTAACTTCATTAGTGCTGCTAGGAGATGACACAAAAGCCATGTTTTGAGAACTTGAGCTTGAGTTTGCAGTTCCTTTAACCTCTTGTTCAACAATCTTGAAATTGTTGTAGAGATCATCAAAGCTCATTGTGTCTAGATCAGGTTTATTCCTCCAGACCACAACATGAGTATTCCACTCAGAAGGCAGACTTCTCAAAAATTTTAAATTGAGATCTTCTTGTGAAATATTTTCACCCAAGATAGCCACTGACTTACAATCTTCTGAAGCCTGTTAAAAATAGAGTTAAGAGACTCTGTGCTTGGAGCACTAAAGTTCTCATACATTTGCTTCAGAAGAGTCTTCTGAGTCTTCTTTGTGGCTTCATTACCACCAAATCTTTTTTGTATAGCAACAAACAAAGTCTTAGCATCCTTGTACTGATTAAATATCAGTAGATGTTCAATAGGAAGTGCCATTAGTAACATACTTCTTGCCTTCACATCATTCTTCTTTTGAACCTTTTCATCAGCAATTATCGGACCTGGTATAAGTAATGTTGAGGTACCATCAGCATTTGTTGTTGTTGTAGCTGCTGGTTTGAATGAGTTTCCATTCTCTATGACATCCCATAGAGCATAGTCTTGTACTTGAAAGTATTGCTCAATTCTTAACTTCCACATTTCATATTCACCCTGCTTAAGCATGGGTAGCTTTGCAGTGGTACTGGTTTGTGTAGTTTCAAGTTCCATCTCTTTTTGTTGAGTAAAGAGTTCTTCTAGACTGTTTCTTCTAGATCAAAGTTTCTCAAAGCACAAGCTTTGATACCACTTGTTGATCCCAAACTATGATCGATTCTTTAGTTTGTAAAGGTTAAGTTACTTTAGATAAATCCAAAACAACTATGGTAGAAACTTTGTAAATACTAAAGAGTATGCGGAATCTACTCTTCAATACATAGAAGAATTATGAATGTAACAGTAAATATAATTGAACAAACGTAACAAAAAGCTTCAATATTATTAAAATCAATAATACGAGTACTTTGTCTAGTACTAGGGTTTACAACCTTGAAGCTATATCAAAACGATTTCTAGATGAGAGATATGTATATACTACATGCCCTAGGATCTCCGTTTATACACCAAGGAGTCCTACAAGGCTTACAATACTTTCCTAAGATATCATGATCTTTTCTATAAACAAACGTAATCTCTTAAACAAATAAGTTATACATATCTTCTTTACAAATAACTAATACTTATCATCTTAAGTATTCTTGTTCTCCAATCAATCTTTATCTCTCCTCTGATAAGTCTTTGATCTCATCTCTGTCAGCATAAATCCTTCCAACAGTTGTAATCACTCAGCAGTTGTAACTTATAACCAACAACATTAACTTTTGTATTAGCAACACTAACTGAGCACAAGTAGTTGTAACTACTTAGAATATTTTCTTCATTCTTCACTGGCATTACTAAGTTACTTTAGCAGTACTAACATATACTAGTAGTACTAAGTTACACTAACAGTAGTAACTTTTATACTAGCAGTACAAATTAGTTAGTAGTATTTCTTCCAAGTCTCTGAGCAGTCTTAACTTCCATTAGCAGTAGTAATATACACAAGCAGTAGTAACTAACATTACTAACTACTTAGCATATTTTTCACTAGGATTACTAACAATACTGAGTTATGCTTGACAGCACTAATATATACCTGAGTAGCAGTATCGATGTGGGGATTAATATTTTTAAAGTAGATCGTATTGCATGTCAAAATCCGGCGAGTTATGGTGGTGGCAAGGCGGCAGACGGTTATGGTAGTGTAGGAGAGAAAAGTGTGTGTTTTGATTTGTATAAAATGATATTATGTGTGTAAAAGTTTCTTATATACTAGCACTAGTTTGATCAAATGACAGCTTTAGTCATTCCCTCCTTCCTAGTTTGGATTTTTGACATGCTTATGTTTTTCTTAAATAAAAACCGACCATCGTAGCTCGGGATTATACTACCGAGACTATTTTTCTTTCCGTCAATTTTAATTTAGCTAAGACATTTAAATAAAATATTAAATCGTGTGAAACAAAGTTTTGGCTTGGTTTCGGCTAGAACGGGAAATAATGTCGGAGTCTAAAGAAATATGAATTTTGAAAAATATAAAATTAATGGGGCGCGTCATAAATTTTTATGTTGCCCAAAATGTTCAACGGTCGCACAGTCAAACGTTGACTCGCAAATCGATAAAAATAAAAATTTCTTATATCCGTTTGTATTAAAATAGGAAAATAATTATCCATGACAAATAAAATATCAAATGTCGACGTTCAACCATATGAACTCGTAAAATAAATATTATGACGTCGAATACGCAATCGTCATACGTGTCAAAAAACTCGGGTTGTTACATTCCACCCACCTTAAAGGGAGCGTCGTCCCGGTGCTCGTCCTTTCTTACTCATTTTGACTTCGCTCGCGGTGAAACGGGTTCTTCGTCACCGCACGGATTTGCATGCTCGCACTTAACGAATACATGACACTTTACTCGCTTTGACCATTCCAGATGGAAAGTCAACAAGACAAACGGTAATTCTACCAACAAAATCAAAACACATTCACAATCACTCTCATCAAAAGAGACAAAATACACCACAGAATTATCCGATACAGTTCACTATGTTGCTCTTTAAAAGAAAACTCAAAACGAAAGATCAATCCGACCAAATTTGGCGATCATTAAACGAAACGAGGCTCACTTTGCCAACCAAAACAAAATTCATGTTGCTAATACAAAACCAAAATATACCTCATCAACCAACACCAAATATACGTCGCCCTCCAAGTCTCATTTAACAATGCATCACCGGTTACGAATACAATTTCGGAGTACTCATGACCCCATCGAACGTATTATAGTACTATCACATGTAATCATAAAATCACCTAATCACACAATCACTCATTCACGTGATAACTCATTCGTCATGTTATGATGACTTTCATTTTGGCATGGCTTTACTTAGGCACTTTACCACGCTTGCTCATAATCAGGCCTTAGCAAAACAATCACGCTCGCTCACTATGAATCCCTAGCAAACCAACCATGCTTACTTATTATGAAGCCTTAGCAATGGCTATACTTGTCACGCGGGTTCATACCTAACCGATCAAATTGCTCATTATACCGAGCTTGCCAGATGGCCAAGCTTCTTGGAAATGATATCGACTTAATCATGGCTAGGTCTTAGCCAACCATAGTCATGATTGTGGATTAACAAACCACAATCAACAATAGACTATCGGGTATGCGTACCTCTCAAACCAACCTTCATCTACATCCGGGTAAGTATACCCATTCACTCATGTCCTATGCCACACCACGGGCAATACAAAGCGACCTAAACGCTTACTACCATTCAAAAGCACATAGCACATAAAGCATATTTTTCACATAATTCGGCGGCGATAATCCTGCTAGAAAACATAGATTGTCGAAAGACAAATAAAAAAAATCAAGAAAACAATTGAGCATCATGGGCTTGTTGCTCATTTGATGAAGATCGCAATTCCAACTCCAACGTTTCCGCACCGCGACTAGCATAGTCGACTTGGTCCTAACGCATCGCATCAGATCTTAGATGACTCAACTAATGAAGTCGAGACAATTACGCTTATTCCTAGTTCAATACCGTTCGACTTAAGGCTTCGGCTACTTTGATTGTTTCTCCAGGATGGGAACGGATGTCGCCATTCGGCTAGAATCTCCAATCTTTTCGCCCTTTTATACACACTTTGAGTCGCTACGTCAAGGGGTAAAGACCACTACACCTAACCTTAAGTCAGGGGTCGTTTAGTGTCTTATTCTAATCCTCGACGATCCAGGTATGTTCACAACTATACTACCACTACTTTCCATTTCGGGGAAAGAAGTCTTCTTCACGGCCATCGGTTGCTACATCAATAGCAACACACATTTGATGCATGAGAAGTCTTCTCCATTTCTCACTTTCAACCTCGGAACTAACCACCTAGGCTTCCACCCACCTCGGAAACCTTGCGACTCCAAGAAGATCCCTTCTCAATTTCGGTATCCGGTTTCTTGGTATCTCACCATCTAACCACCTTACCATCTTTCCTACGACTTTCGGGTATGTCTACGTATCCATGCACGATGGCATTCTATACCATTACTAGTCCTTGGAAATTTTTACCGTTACGCGGCATGCGGATGTTCAGTCCGACCTTACACCAGGTCTTGCTACAACAAGCATCCGGTTTGCACCCTCAATGACTCAACTTTACAATTGCTCACTAGCACACCGACCACACTTGGTCTCGACACATGTCTCCATAACAACCGTCGATCTATATAACTACAAAACTAGACTTCACTCCTTTCTAGGCACACTCGTTCGGAACAATACCGTTGGTATTTTCCCTTTGGGATGACTCGGTCATAACAACTCACATAAGACTCTCTCCATGTAGTCAATAGGAGTAAGGTTACTTGCACAAGAATCCGTAGCAGGGGTAAAAACATTTTCTCCTTCCAAAAGCTTGACCCAAACATTTATCCTAATTATCTAGCATTTTAAGGGTGACGATTTACCCGACATAGCATGGTTCTTCCTAAATTATGCATAGTTGATCAGGTTATGCATAATTGAGGACCAAAGGACGCCATGTTCATCCTTGTCAAAATGTTCCTTTTTCATACGCTACACGCGTAAGTTATTTTCTTGGTAAAATAAAAAAAATTAAAATTAAAATTTGATTGTTTTAAAAGAGAGAAAAGAAGATAGCATCATTCCATTCTCCATTCTTATTATTTATTTATTTATTTATTTATATGTTTTTTCAAAGAAAATTTGTTTGACACCACAGGGTCAGTTTATGAAATTTGAAAACACACTTACTATTGTTTACACGAATAGGTTACACAAAAAAATTCAATACACTTTTTACATCCTGACATTCGTTAATCACATGCACGAATTCATTATAGCGGTCCATAGTTTTTTTTAATCATCAATCTTCAAAACATCATTTAATATAGTTTGGTCAACGAGTCTCGGCAAGTATCAAAAACAATACCCACTCATGGACTAGACAAACAAGTAACATACACGTGCGAAGGATTCGCCAACTAGAATCATTCAACACTCGGGGCCATGTCAGTCTAGTAACAAGATCACTCAAGGGCAACAACATCTACAATCACACAAAACTCATAACCAAGAATAACCATAATCTTCCATATCTATAATAATAATAATGGGGGTGATACACATACAACCAAAATTCCCCTAAGAATTACAATCTCCGATTCCAAGACCGGTACATCCAATCATAATGATTTCTAAGTGTCTACTACCAGATCCTACTTGAATATCCGAAAGGCTGTGGTGTTTACAAAAAAACAAAATACACCTGGCAGCATGACCTCACTAACTGGCACTAGCAGTTTAGTAAACTATACAAAATGGTCATAATCTAACAAAATCAAAGTAAATAATCAATAGGACTACTAAGGTCCCAGAGGTATCTTCTCCACATCAGCGAGGCATCTGTCAAATCCAAGTATGCACTGCATCAAAGTACTCTCGCGGCTACTCATCTCGGCAACCAAAGTCTATAGCTGTTGAATCTGCATGTCTTTATGTTGCACGGCGGCCTAAAGAGTTTGTACCTGCTGACTCAATCTCGCAATCGTCTCATCTCTTTGGGTTGCAGCCTGCTGACCCTGCTCTAGTCCACTTACCACCTGAACCATCTGAGATGCCAAGACCTGCATCTGACCCTCCACAGTAGAAACTCTAGGACCAATATCCCTAATAGAAATTCTATCAGCCACCTCAGCATCGCTCACCGTGATCACCTTCTTCACTAGCAGCCCATGACCATGCTCCAGATTACCTATGCGGGTACATAAATCCTCGATCACCGACGGAGGCATAGGAACTCCAGGTGCTAAAAGGGTAAGAGAATGTCCCTCAGCAGCAGCGGTAGATGGACCTCCTTCCTTGTAAGAGTTTGGTGGGGCATAACTGGCATCAGAGGTGGTGTGACGGGTGCCATCAACCACTCCTTGTTCACCTCCCAAACTTCCTCATCATCCTCGGGTCCCTCGGAGTCATCATCACTAGAGTCGTCGTCATCACCAAATAGTACCTCTAGGTCCTCCACCATGTCCTTTGTTGGGGCGACCATCTGCTCCTCTACCTCCACTATCGGCTCCGCTAACTCATCAATCACTGGGTCAACCATCAGTTCGTCTACCTCAGCTCCTAGAGGCTCGACTACCTCGCCCATCTCTCCTAACAATGGCACATCTGCCTCAATGCACCCGTTCGTGTTGTTTGGGTTACCGGCATAACCGGGCAACGGTCCAGGCACAAAAAAGTCATAAGCGGGAAGCGGCTCATCCATAGGGAAGTCAAACACACGGTCAGGTGACAAGGGTTCGCCCATAATACTACAAAGAAAAGAAAAACTTATATTAGCAATCATCATATACATATCTTTAATCGTATGTGAAATTATGCTCATCATATATTAGGATGATTCCGTTATATCGCATTAAATACGTAAAGAAATTAAACTTTTCGCGAGAAGCGAATACCAAGTTATATATATAACCATACATCATAGAACGGATGTCGTATATATATATATATAATCATTACTTATACCAAGTGTATCCCACTTGTCACGCACATAATATGCAATCAAAGCATCACATAAGGCTTCTAAGGATCGGGAACAACACGCACGTGGATATCAGACAACGGTGAAGGGCTCGTGACAATTTCCGAAAATAGTTGTAGTCCAAGTTTTTGAAAAACGACATAGTTCGTTACAACTCGTGCTCTAGTACCACTCTGTAACATCCCCAAAATACGATACGCATCGGAATACAACACTTGGGGTCCTACTTCATAATACATGCACACGAGTCCCAGTAAACGTTCAAATGATACGTTTATAAAACAAAATTTTATTTTATTTATATGAGTAAATCAGAGTTACAATGTCCCAAATTAACTTAAAAACTTCTTTTCAAAAAGCCATGACACGACTTCGTTTCTAAAGCATCATTTTGTTTAAATAAATAAAACATTTCACCAAGACACAGTCTTTGATATCTGCGTTCCGTTCCATCCAAACCATCAATAGCACCAACACCTGATATACATGCTTAAAAACGTCAACAAAACGTTGAGTGAATTCATAGAGTTTACAAACAACAATCAGAACGCAATATTTGGTTCTACAAAACACGTATGACTTGCTAGCTAGGCAAGCCACGCAACATTTCCATCTTGCATGAGCCCGTGTACGGAACCTTAACACATTATCATTTTAGATAAATAAGTGACTGGTAGTATGCCACCACCCCTTTCCCAATACAAAATGTCCGTTATAGGGTGTTCACATTCGGATTCATACCCCGGACAGGGTTGTCAAACCCAATAGATCTATTTAATGCATTCAGCGTTTACCTCCTCGGTAATTAATGAGTACACAGTCAAAAGCATAAACTCATAGCATGGAATCATATCACAAATCAAAACACATTGCATTTACTTTTCAAAACAAGCATGTATCCCCCTCGCGGGTTTTTAAAACATTTAAAACAGTTCAAAAGCGAGGCTATGAACTCACCTTGATCTAAGCCGAAGATCAAAATAATCGAAACAATCCAAAGACGTCGCAACAACGAACTCAACAGCGACCTATAATTTATGTCGCCCGATTACTATACAATATAGTACGATCGAATAGTGCGTACAACACAACTATTAAAACGATATAGATATACATACACATGTGATGAGAAATCCACTTGCGCGTTCTAGATCCTAAACCCCGCATAATTGAGTTATGAGCATTCTTTTACTTACACGTTCGATACTTTATCAAAAACTTTCTACGTGATGCTCATGATATGGCTGGATGCATTCCTTGAAATGAATGTATCAGACGATAATTTTGCAATGGTATTTATGCTCCCAGTCTTGAAAGGTTCGTGCCATATAATCCATGAGCTTCACCTAAAACGTAAAACAAAAATCAAAGTGTCAATAACTGCAATTTTGCACCAATTTTATAACCAACAAATGTTACTCTTCAAGGTGATCAATGATCTACATTAAATGACAATTATAGTTTCCACTAAGTTTAATATTTAACAGATCCATCGCCATTAGTAACTTACCTCCAAATCCTGGTTGTAAACAGAAACTTTAAGTTTTAATAACTTATAACCAAGACAGTTCATAACTTACAATATTGTCTCTGTTTCTTCTTCTTCAGATCCATAATAGAACCCGACTTGGTGTTTTAAAATTGCATATTAGTGTCATAACAGCATTAATTAGGCAATTGAAACTGCACAAAGTACAAACTCGGCGATATACCAACTTCTAGCTTTCTCTACACAGTAATCTTTTCAAGTTTATAGTAACATTCAGCGTACACATCTTAGGTCTGATTTAGTGAATACTTGTACCAATCTGAGTCAAGAGACAACTTAGACTTTTTGCAAGAATATGTACCCATTTTAGTTGGTACACATCACGAATATTTAAGAGAGATATGGCGATGGTGATGCTATGACTTCGGGCTAAAAACTCCAGTACATAGTTCTATATCTAATCAAGTAGTTCTTGACCTATATGTACATAATGTCATGACTGAAATATACTAATAAATCCAAAATACTATTGTCATAATACTAATAGTGATTACTATCTTTATAAAAACTCACAAGTTCCATATTAACTCATTTTACATAATAAAGTCAATGTTTGACTTTATTTGACTTTTATAAATATATATACTTTTACTTAGATCTGACCCGTTCAAAACGACCCGCTATATCACATTTTCACGACTCGGACTTTAAAGCGATTTTATGCAAAACGGCGTTCCGGACAACTTTTTAAAGTTTTAGCCGAGACCATTTGAATACTCAACAAAAAAATGACCAAAATGCCCTTACGGGATTCTGTTGGAAACTTATTATATTTTTAATATAGTTCAGAAATTTGACTTTCAGTTTTGACCAGTTATCATGCGATTTTAAAACTAACAAACCTCGCGGCAAAGTAAAACGTCATTCCGAACAATTTTCGTGTTTCGCCCGAAGGCTAAAACGGACTCGAAAGTGCTCAAATCGGACGATCAAATTTCTGTCAGCTTTTAATATTTATTACAAGTGCTGAATTTTCTACCTTAAAGTGTATATCTCGATTTCGCTCTAGATTCTTCGTTATTAGGAGTTAGAAGCTCTATTTTATATCAAAACGAGCGTAAAAATATTCTCTATCGTTTTTTCAAAAAACAAAAATCAGATTTTACAATATCTTGGACCCCGAAATATGTGTCCAGTTTTCTGCCCAATTCTACGTGCTAAAAAACGCGTCAAAATCCATTTTACGACCCGAAATCCATTCACGGCCTATCTAAAATATCCTATAACCAATATCCACATCGTTCAATCACCCAATATCTTAATCTAATCTAATCGATGCAAGTTTCGTCGGATTTCATCACATGCATATATCGATAATTAATCGAATCACGAAAATAAACACAATACTAGTAATTAGTATACTTACAAATAGGCGGACCTTTGTCCTTTGTATCCTTCGCGTAGCCGAAACTAACCCGACACGAAACTGCAACTTTTCCAATTAAACCAACTTCCAAAATACATTTATCTATCATTTCTACAACCACTTATCAACCGAAAACGCTTGAAACTAACCCGAACCTAATCTCCACGAAAACTTAATGCATGTCATGTTTCTTTAGTGGGATATGTAGGTATCGATGTGGGGATTAATATTTTCAAAGTGGATCGTATTTCATGTTAAAATCCGATGAGTTATGGTGGTGGCAAGGTGGCGGACGGTTATGGTGGTGTGGGAGAGAAAAGTGTGTTTTGATTTGTATAAAATGATATTATGTGTGTAAAAATTTCTTATATACTAGCACTAGTTTGATCAAGTGACAGCTTTAGTCCTTCCCTCCTTCCTAGTTTGGATTTTTGACACGCTTATGTTTTTCTTAAATAAAAACCGACCACCGTAGCTCGGGATTATACTACCGAGACTATTTTTCTTTTCGTCAATTTTAATTTAGCTAAGACATTTAACTAAAATGTTAAATCGTGTGAAATAAATTTTTGACTCAGTTTCGGCTAGAACGCGGGAAATAATGTCGGAGCCCAAAGAAATATGAATTTCAAAAAATATAAAATTAACGGGGTGCGTCATAAATTTTTATGAAGCCCAAAACGTTCAACGGTTGCGCGGTCAAACGTTGACTCGCAAATCGATAAAAATAAGAATTTCTTAAATTCGTCCGTATTAAAATACAAAAATAATTATCCATGACAAATAAAAGATTAAATTTCAACGTTCAATCATATGAACTCGTAAAATAAAAATTATGACATCGAATACGCGATCGTCATACGCGTCGAAAAACTCAGGTTGTTACATCTGGTGACTTTATTGTCTAGCTCACCCACATTAACTTGAGATTCCGGTCTCTTAGATTTCTTGAGGATTATCTTAAGTTTGCTTCTTTTTGTTTGTGTTGGTGGTGGTTGGGTTGGTGAAACTGTTGTTGTATCTGGAATCAGTGTCACGGTTGTATCAACTAGTGGAGGTGTCTTTCATCATGTTTTGCTTGAGTAACTGGAACATCCACCATTGATTGAACTTCAGGTTCAACCGGATCTTTCAACACTTCATTTGCAGTCACATCTGGAATGTCATTGAGAAACTGACTCGTAAACTCACTAGATGATAGAGTCAGACTGGAGTTGACTTTTGTTGCCTCAGGCTTTTCCACCAGTGGTTCAGTCATACGAACATCACCTTGTGCTTCGCCAGCTTATTCATTATCTCCTTGACCATCACCATGTTCCTCATCTCTAGCCTGCTTTTTTGTAACATGTGTAACACCCCCAAAATCGAACTATGCAGCAGAATGATAACATTGGGGTGTTACGTCAAGTACAACAAACAAGATATAGGAAACGACCATAAATGGACGTTTTAAGATAAGATTTCATTTAATACCATAGCAAAATATCAGAGTTAATACATTAGGTCCCATATGTTTTAAAAGTCATAAACATTTGACATACATTTTTAATTAAACAAAAGCTTCATAATACCAAAAGATGACTTAAGTTTTTAAAGATAATAAAAGTTGCATTGAATATAGATAAACACAGAATCCATCTTCATTGATATCCGTCACGGCTCCCGTCCAATCTTCATACCCTAGGACCTGAAATTACATGCTAAAAGTCAACACAAAGGTTGAGTGAAATCATAGGTTTATCGGTAAAAAGGGTGGACCACAAGATCGAAGTAATAGTAGACTCTGAAACACATTCAGTAGTCCAAAACGTTTATTATTGCACTAAGCTCATGACCCCGAAGCCTTAACTAGATTTGTGCCCCAATCAGAATATAGGATGCTTGCCAACAACCTAACACCTCTCAATGTTAAATGCACCTTGATCAAACTAGTGACCCAAGGAAAGGTGGGGATTGTCAGTCCCGATAGATCTATCCACAACACTCGCGCTTACTACAATAGCAATTAACGGTTCATGATAAATAGGGACTTCACGGCAATAAGGTAACTTAGCAATAATATTCAGGCAGTAATCTGGATAGCATACACTTTGTAAACACTTTGAAAACACTTAGAAAAACACTTGTGTCCAATAGTAAAACAAGCAATGTAATTCACCCCGTAGATTTTGTAAAACAATCACGTAGTAAAAAGGGGGCTATGAACTCACCTCGAGTGAATGGTAATCAACAAGTATTCACAATAGAAAAATGCGTCACGAAGGAATCCGAAGGCAACCTAATCCAATATAGGTCGTATAAGTACTAAACACTTTGATTATTTATAGGTCGTATAGCTCATCATACTATCGTTCGGGCTATCATAATTAAGAGGTCATGTAGTGACGTATGAGGAGCTAGGACACTTTAAATCGTAAATCCAACAACTCGTCGATACGCCACCCCGAAGAGGCCTCATTATGAAACTCCCTAGTAATATAGTACTTTGATTAACTAATACCACATATAATTCTATATAGCTACATCACCATCTAATCGTTTTAGTGAAATCATATTTATAAAGTAAAAACGTTTATAAGTATACTTTAGTAAAACTGGCGTAACTTTCTCGTTTTTAGTCCGTTTCTTTCGTTTCTTACGTCCACGCCTTCGTATTAAGACGAGTTATCAAAATATAACATTTTCAAAATTTGAGTTTTTCTGATGAATAGTGATTTTACTGTTCATAACAGTTATATATTTATTTTTATAGATTTAGTTATCGTAAATCTCGTAAATGTCGTAACTTATTCGTTTTAACTCCGTTTTTAGCGATTCTTTCGAGTACGTCTTCGTATTTAAAAGTTTTATTGATTTATTGATGTTTTAAAAGTATAAGTTTCTGTGGTGAATAGTAACTTTTATAAAAATAGTTTTATAAAAGTATATATTTAACGTAAACTTGAAATCGTCGTATCTTTTTCGTTATAAATCGATGTTTCGAGTTTCTTATCATTTTGGAATCGTCATGACATGTAGTATTTTATAAAAATATAAAATGAAGGCTTTATTTTTCGAATTAAAACAACAACTTTTGAATATTTTTAGAAAAAATATGTTTAAAACTAGTTTTTATAACTTTTTAGTTTAACCACTTTGTTACTAGTCCATTATAACACTTATTATCACATGTCTTACATCCTTAGGGTTTCTAGTCCATGATTTTTCCATATATTGTCCAAGATAACAAGATCTCATATCACTTTTACTTGTTAACTTTAATAAGTAAACTTTTAGGTAACTAGTTTGTATATACTTTTATAGCTAAACCAACACTTGTATATTACTTCTACTTCCATTATAACTTGTTCTCAACATCAACATAACATATGTAAAAGTGTACAAAATCATAACTAAGTGTAAAAATCCATTTTACAAGTTAATTAGTTTCCTAGATGGTGATGAACTATATAAGCATTATATACACATGAAATCATGAAAGTAAAGACATAAAGAGTTTTAGTTAACCTTAGTATGATGTAATGGTGATAACCAACAAAATCTAAACCCTTGTTTAGACACCAAACCCTAGCTTGCACAATCAAAGAAACCCTAAAATCAATGAAACCCTAATCTTCCTTTATCCTTGTTTAACCTTTGCAAACTCCAAACCAAACCTTCTAATCACCTTAGGATACCTTAGATATGTTGTATGAATGTATGTAAATGTTGTAAATAATTTTTGTATGGGTTGTTTATGGTGTTGTATGTTGAGCCGTGGGTTTTGAGAGACAAAGGGAGGATATGGTGAAGTTTTCTAGCTAAAAGTGAAGTGTATGTGCTTATTTACTAGTTGCTTGTGTTTATATATTGCCAAGACTAGTCAAAAGACACAATGAGGGTCTTAAGGAAAGTCTTGGTCAAGAGAAACATTAGGAGTAAAACATGGAAGAGATTTGTTCAAGACTAGCTTAGGTTTTAATGAGATGTGTATGTACATGTTCTAGTTAATACTTGTGTTCTTATGTTCCCCTAGATGGAGGTTATCCCATGGAATTAAGGAAGAATGACTAGAAATATATTTTTGGTAATAAGGAAAGTATTACTTGAAAAATGTATAAGTTGTAGTTTATTTATAAGTGTATTACTTGTAATGTAAATGTTCTAGCTTGTTTCCTTTATGGAAATTTCGGCTCTCTTGATGAATGTAGGTAAAGTTTTATAAAACTTTGGGTATTGGGTATAAACATAGGTATTTGTTGAAGCGTAGATAACTTTTGGTGGTTCCGGAACGCCTAAACGTATTTATTTACGAAACGTAAATACTTTACGAAATCAATAAAAATAAAATATAAAAGTTAATTATTACTTTAGTAAAAATAATAAAATGATTGCTTGACGTAAACTTTAATTTGTTTGGTGCCCGCTTACGTTCATTGTTGATTTTTAGTTCACACGATTTAACATATCGATTAAAATTAAAAGCGAACGCGTACGAGAAAAAAAAATAGTGAATTTAATAGCGTCGTACATTGATCAAAAATACAGATTGTTACAAAATAAAATTGAATTATCCTGTAGCACTGACGCCGTCTCCAGGCTCTGTAAAGAAATTCTTTCCTTTTCTTCAAAAATCCTTGTACGCAAGTTCCCATTAGTTATTTCCTGCAAATTTTACTGCAAAACCTACTAAATTGATTAACACAATCATATGACTCAAAACAAACACACAAGACACACCTAAAATGCAAGAAAACAAAACATTGGGTTGCCTCCCAATAAGCGCATGTTTTTGTTTGAGTCACGAGCCTGACTCTACGTTTATTTGACGCGCTAAAGGTGGGTCTCCCCTACACTTAATGTCAAGTGCGAATGATAGTAGCGATACACACCATTTCGATGGAGGTATGCCACGTGGGGTGAAGGCTGTGTGTGAATGGTCAAGGGTTTTACTACCTTCATCCTAAAACTA